>JAUCMT010000154.1:15811696-15831445 GCA_032357475.1 Enteromius thamalakanensis | reverse complement strand
CATAAACAATGCAGATTTATTTTCACAGCCACCTTTGCTCAGATTTACCAAGGGTGCCAATATTATTGGAGGGCACTGTATATTAAATTAACAGAACTACTGACCCAACTAAACAAATATCAAGTTATTTACTTGTTAAGAAAAATAAACTTATCTGAATAGGCATATACACAGGAATAAGATATGTCAGGTTAAACAAGGATGCAATCAATAAGAATATACACCATAACATTACATGAATGCCTATAATCTAAAATGCCACACAAAAAGAGGCTGGTATTGCTGTGGTGTCTTCAGTGAAGCATTTGTGCAGCTGATGGTCTTCAGCGCTATGCAATGTGCCATGATGCGACGTTTAATAAGGTTTATTACACAAGTGATTAATGGCTACAAATTATGGGTATATCATTTGTATCTCTCTCAAGTGGAGTCCTTATTTTCTGACATCGATTGAAGTTAATAATGGTAAAGCAACTGTAATAGTGCACTGAACACAAAGAAATGCATTGTTTGGCACCCGAATCATCCCTCTTTGTTTTACACTGCACACACATAAAATGCACATTTTCATATTCTATTGATTCACGGTTACACTGTGCCCATTTATGTTCTTTGCATACAAAACAGTTCTATCCCTTCTCTTTTCTCACCACTTACACTAGCTGGTTTTCCAATCACATACTCAAAGTCACATGACCCAAAAGAACATTGGTGACTGAGCAACTAGCAAATGTTCTTAAGACATTTGACAAAGAAAAGGAAGCCATATAATTAAAAAAAACAGGACTGCTTTATCCAGAGAAGAACGGCCTGTTGTGTACCACAAGACGTGTTCATTATGACTCTTATTAAGCCACTGACAATATTGTACCAGTGTTAAGTTATAAGGAGGTACAATGTAACTTGTAGGAACTCTAAAACTTTGTTCGGCTGCGCGATCCAAATAAGAAACAAAAGCCCATTCAAAGATGTTGCAACAAAAATAAAAGGACAACATGAACATTCAGATCCTTCCATCCTGAGTTATGGCGCATGAAGTTGAACACACTTGAGCAACTCTAGTTTTTTTGAGTTCCTCACAGTGTTCGGATGTGACAGGTGAGGAGAATGTCTTCAAAGCTGTAGGACATCAAGTCAAGGCTGTGAGGTGTAGCTGCTGAACAATTGCATATTATTACAGAGCCTCTTCAAAGAGCTTGTGGAATGTTTTTATTGAAGCGGTTATTAACAAAGCCATTGCGGACCACTGTCTGAAGGCTTCCCGAAACTTAAAATTGTATCTTTCTCGCTGATCCCATGTAAAGACAGGGCACTTGCTGTGCATGTCTTCCCCGAGTCTTCCAATGCAAAATAGTCCTCGGGCAGAGCGGGATGTTCTCCCAGCAGCATTAAGACTTGAAAACATGCACAGCCCTGATAACGTATTGTCTGCAGATTGGGCATTCGCTCATGCGCTTCCCGCATTTAGTGCAGGTGACCATGTGACCGCACTCAAGCAGCACGCAGTCTATTATCGCGTCCATACAGATGCGACACAGGTTGTCGTCATTTGATAACTGGGTTTTGCAACCATCTGCAGCAAGAGAGAGAGGGGACAAAAAAAGAAAAGAAAGATGTGTTAAATACTACAGGTGCCAGTCTCTCTGAGAGGACAGTATCTTGAGCATAGCCCAAAGTATACTTTGGTTTTTACACACTTGTTTTGCACTTATTTTTTGTGCTAAACATTTTTGTTTTTACACAAAGCAAGAAGAACAACATACTACTCAAGATGGCAAAAACAGACGCATGCTTGTGTAAGCGGATAAAAAAACCCTCTAGTTTTGAGCCGTAGAAAGACATAATAATCACTCATAACTTTTAAAAAAGGAATTCAAGTTTGTCAAGCCCTTGCATTCACACATGCTGTCCAATGACTGCACCGAAGAAGTATACCTTGGACTTTAATTAATGAGTACATTTCCTGTGTGATGAACCAAACACAACCAAATATGGCCACCACTCAAAATGAATACTTCCAGCTAATGATGCAAAAAGAAAAACTTCTGATGAAGTCTATTGACTGTCTCAGAGACCAAAAAACGAAGCTTAAGATTTGTTAGAGTGAACTTAACATCTAGTTTATCACCTGTGAACATGACATCCTGAATAGCTTACAACAGTTTGTTTACTAAATTACCTGAATGTAATTACCAAAATGTTATTTAGTTAGTTCCAGTTAAAAGAGTCATTTTGGTCCATCACTACATCCCAGCTCTTGTATTGTGCAGTTTATCTAAACCATAGTTAATATAAAACAAGAATACTTGATGAAGGGCACAGATGGAATGGGATAATGCGGGTAAAACATCACATAGGATACATTTTTTGACTCTTAACCCTACCAGTAAAATTAATGACAATGTCAACGTCACTGTACATTTTTCGTCTCTTTTTTTCCATTGAGAGCACATGCTATCTGGCAGTGGCCATGCAGGGAAGGGGTTTGAAGTGCAATGACATCACAAACTTCAGTGCACCGGTGGGTGTGACCAGGAAACATATCTGCCAATCGCAAGCCTTACCTCCGATTCCGCCATTGCAGATTGGAGGGGGATAAGCTACCACTTAAGTGGGAGGAGCAAAGCACAGCTATTAGACTTGGCTGTGAATTTATAATTAAACAGCCTATTTAATTAACTGTGAAAACCTGATATCACATGAAATCAACCAAAAAAAAACAAATTTTCACGATTTGTATGAACTTGAAGTCTGTGAGGTGAAGTAATTTCCTACCTGCAGTGATGGGGTTGCTCACATTTTCCACTTATACAAAAAAAAAAAAAAACATTTTAGGAACAATATATTTTTTTCATGTAAGGTCTTTTTTACATACAGTTGGCAGCTATGTCAAGGAGTTCGTCTTAGACTGTGTGTTGCTGTATATATGGAGCAGTGTTAGTGCAGCTCTGCATTTAGCACTCACTAGATTTGCGATTGTCCTGGTTCTCCCGGTAAAGCCTCCTGACGCGCTCCACCAGCTCCCACTTCTCACAGCAGCCGGAGAAGCTCACGAAGTTCCTCGCCAGGATCTCCTTTAGCTGCCGTACGGTCAGCTGCTCCACGTCATCAAGAGACGAAAGGTCTGACAGAGAAGCTCTAGCCCGCCACCGCGTCTGAGGACTAGCCTGATGGTATATACCCATTATAGTCATATTGTCAGTGCAGCTTCAGAGATTACTCCATTCAATAATTAACAGAAATTACCATGTCATTCCTTTCGGTTTTCACGAAGGTCACTTAACTCACCTCAGGTGTGCGTTCTGTCTGGTCAAGGTTAAGAAGTGAGACTGAAGTGGAGTCCTCAATATCCTATCAGCAAGATATGTTTACACAGAAACAGTATCATTAGCCATTAGACAGCTTCGGCACTGACTTCCATATGGTGACCAAAGTAGCCTGGTGATAAACATTTTTCAAAATATCTCCTTTTAACAAATTATACAATTGGAATGAAGTGTACTTCAAAAGCCAAAAGTGAGCAAACCAGTTCTGCCACACGCCTTTTGAGAACTAACTAATGTTACACTTTTGCCGTGTTTGACACGACTGTATTATACTGCTCTTGTATGTGAGCATATGCTTCCTACTTAGTGGGAAATTAGGAACATAAACAGTATTATGTTTCAAACTGCACTCTGCTACGAGGATCACATGGTTTTGTCATATCACATGTTCATTTTAGTGCTGTACTGTTATCATCGTAGGGAAAAATAACATTATTTCACACTTTCACTTCAATTGTGTAATGTTTTAGTTTTGCAATCAATAAAATGTCATAAATTAAGTAATTTAAAGAAAAACAGACATATTACTTCAGCTCATTTGAAACGCATTGGAAAGTGGATTAAAAATAAATAAATAAATGTATTCTGGAATTTATGTAAATGTGTAGCTCCAACTACAGCTGGGTGATATGTGAAAAAAAAATGATATGCATATATAAACACATATCTGATTATGTTGTCTACCTGCCCTGTTACACTAACTGCGTTTCGGTGTTATCAGAACTGTTTGAAATGAGTTTAATTTTGCGCAGAGGCATTATTTTATAAGGTCCAATGTTTCTCTCTGATTTCCCATTTGCAATTATTTCCAAGTTAGACATATTTTACTTTGTCTTTTGGGTTCATTTTCTCATTTATAACATTTTGCTGTTTTTAAGCCTGCAGTCAAGCTTTAATGTCTATTATTTATTTAATTCAATGAAGCTGTCAGCACTGGAAACTCATAAATAATCAAAAAACAGGTGCAGTTATACATAAGTTTGATTTTTTTTTTATTTTGCTTTATGGGCCGGTTTCCCGGATAGCAATTAGATTAAGCCAGGACTAGACCTTTGCTAATTTAGGACATTTAAGAATTTTTAGAAATGTGTCTTACAAAAATCTGTGAGCAAACAGTGACAAAAATGTATTTTAAGACATCTCAGTGCAAGCCTTTTCTAGTTAAAACAGCTCTTAACATTTATTTTAATCTAGGACTAGTCTTAAACCCTGTTCAGGAAACTGCCCCAATAAGTCTGCATATTGAAATACGTTTTTAAAATAAGTCAAATCACTTCCTATTCCAAATGTATAGAGGACGCACCTGATTGGTGGACTCCGAGCTGTTGCTCCTACTGATTGGCTCTCCTTGAGTTGGAAAGAGTGCTGAGAGAGGGGAAGTGGGCTCTTCAATTGAAGGCGGTGGGCTATAAAGGGGGCGTGACTGCAGAGAGGGCGTGTCTGGATCCTCCTCACTTTCTGCTCCTTGATGGCAAAGCACCAAGTCCACAAGGTCCTCCTTCTCCCTAAGAAAGCATTTAAACAATTCAGCACTAACACTAATAATATTGTCACAACAAACCCTATTATTAACAATGCTCACTTTCTAGTGTGCAAAATACCTGCAGGTATCAATGTTAATGTTGCGTAACGTGAGGTACTGCCGCAGGTCTTTAACACGCAGACACATGAGCTGGGGACGCTGGAATGCAGTGCCCTTCAGCAGGTGACAAGTCGTGCATCTGCGTAGGTTTTCCTGAAGTACCGAGCACAGCGAACAAAAGCTCTTCTTACAGTCACAACAGATGTGCTACAGTGGAGAAAAAGAGAGTCAAATCCACAAAATTCAAGGTTATAAGTATAAAGAAAATAAATTTTAACGGAGTTATTTAACTCAGTTATTCAATAAAGTAAATATATTTAAAATGTACTAAAATGCAACTTCATTATTACAAATGGGTAATTATAAATACATTGAAATTCATGACATACAATTAAAATGACATCAGATTTTTTTTTAAAAATACACGCTTGATACAATCTGCAGTACATTTAAACCATATTTCAAAGTGCTACTTATGGGAAAGAAATTAAAAAATCTAAATTTAATATTTAATTTCATTACAAAGGTAATAAAATTGTGAATTTTAGTCTGAGGTGATCTATATGTATTACCATACTCCTAAAATTGGCTAAATAAACTTTAGAAATTTTTTTGGGGAAAATATTGAGAACTCATCTTGTATGCAGGGTAGAATAGGAATAAGAAAACATCCCATTCCTTAAAACCACCAACTAACTATTTTTGTCAGGCTGTGACTCAAACAAGTCCAAACCTGTTTCCTGATTCAGTGGGGTATATGTTAGCACTCCAAAGAAAATAGTGTTTGTTGAAGCATTTCATGCCATCTTTGATCTAATAAGTGTTTTTAGGCTTAATGTGCAATGCAAATGCATTAGCAGATGTGCAGGTCTACCTACCCTCCTCCTAAAGACAGAGAAGGCTTGTCGACAGGCCTGACACACCAGACTGGTGCTGGTGGAGTTGGTGGGCGGGTATGTGGAGTATCCTGCAGTGGGAGCGAAACGAAACGGCCCCGCACCTGCCCCAAAGCCTGGCTGCTGCCCTCTCACGGCCCCGGTACCCATAACCTCATTCAGCAGACCACAGCATGAAGCCCACATGGACGAGGCCCCCGCCTGCACGGAAAACCAAAGACTTCAAAAAGCCTTTTTCAGCAGTAGAACAACACACCCCAGTCGTGATTCAATACACAATAATGACCTCATGATACTTTACACACTAAAAAAGAGCCAAAATAGACTTAAAATGACACTTTTTAAGATATGAATACTTCGAAGACTTATGATAACAAAAGGTACTGTTTATTAACCGGAACAGAAATATCTATGACTCTACATAGCTAAAAATGCAGAACTATGTTAGACATGTTAACACACTGTCCCTGACTACATACATTGAATTGTTTTACATTTTTGTTGCTTATTAATGCTGCTTTTAATTTGTTAGTTAATACTAATAAGTAAAGTCACTGTGAAATCAAAATAGATGACAGCGGTGTTTTTTATTCAAAAGGATCCATGCATAACTCACGTGCCTTCAGAATCGTAATAATTTCTCAGAAAATAGAAGATTTCATGGCAACTTTAATAAACAAGGGAACTCAAATGTGTGAGCTTTATCATCTAGCATGCATCTAGGTTTATCATATTTAATGCACTTTTTTGTACGTGCACTGATCTGTGTTTACTTATGAATAAAGGCCTAAATTAAATCGGTCGCAACTAAATTGGTCTAAAAATGTACACGTGAATGATACATGATGTTCTTTTTTCACAGTACACACACCATTGCATTATGATGCGATATATTGTTACATTTCTAATTAAGACTCTTAAGACTTAATTGTGAGTGTTAGATATCAATGGTAAGTCTGAGCTGCTATGCCTTATTATCCCACATTTTCTGGGTCATTCAGAAGGTCCTGCCCTGAAATAGTTCCCATTGACTAGGATCCCATTAGAGACGGATGGGATAGGGCTAAGCCATAACAAGAGATTAGTGTGCTTTAAATGACTTCTGACTGCAGCCAGAGCGCTTAATGACACTCAACAGAAAAGTAACCATGGTGTTTTTATTTTCATAGGGAGCCAGAATGATTATCAACTCCCAATTGCCATTGTGTGACACAGTGAAGGATCGGGACTGTTGCTGGGTCTCACCTCCCAACAAATGAAAACATGAGAGCAGAAGAGTTCAAAACAAATGGTCACATTACTGATCATTGCATTTAACGCTTGAATACTGGTATTCAATACATTAATGATATTTACAGCTAGATTCTGATTGATACACATATTTTTAAGACATGTCACCAATGCACATAATCACACAAAACAAATACGCATGGAATGCTAAACTGGAAATCAGTTGTTAGTTATCGAGCTGATAGCAAAGCAGCAGATTATGAATGCTAGCATGACGTAGAGACAATCCAGAAACAAGTTAAAAACTAAACAAGTGTGAGGAAAAATGACTGTACCTTCATAGCAACTCCAAAACACCCCGGGGAGTCACCCAGCTGTATGTTAAAGCAGCCTGGCCATTGCTCGCAGACGGCTAACTCTTCATTTTCAGTCGCGGTCCACAGTCTCACCAGGATCGCTATGCAACTGTAAAGATGCGTTTTCAGCCAATCACAGCGGTGGAAAGCATGTGACGCAATACCAAACAGCCAATCACCTCTTACCTCCAATATTGCAGCGGAAGTTCGTGTCTTGAGAGTAGTTTATGCTGTATTTATTACACTTCATGGTTGGTTGCTTTGTTTTATGTGGTATAATTATTTTAGCATGATTCCATGTGAAATTAGTTTGCCAGAACAATTTTATATATGAACAATCTTAAGGATATTATTATCCTAAAGGCATTAACCTAAAAATAGTATGATGAGCATAAGAAGTTGTGATAAAACATAATAAGTGTTGTATAGCACCCAAGTAATGTTTATTAATAGATGAACTGATACTGGATAATTAATGGTGTCACTCGAGTCACAGCAACACCAACCCAGATCAACTCAAGTCAAAATAAAAGTTTTTGTGTTGATCAGGATCAGAATTGAAGTTTAGTGATATAAATATGTCGCCAAACTGTAAGCTGAAGATGTTTTGTGAACAGTGAACCGTCAAAATATAAAGTAAAAGTCCCCTTCAGGTTCAGTGTGAATGCATCTAGCAACACTGCTGTTCTCTGTCAATTTACCTGTATATAGACCTACAATGTTAAATCTTATTTTCAGTTAACTGTAAAACCAAGTCGTACCCCATAAATATTCTGAACCTTTGGCGACCTCTACCGTATGTAAAATTAAACCAACTTTCTTCTTTTTCTTTTTAGAAACCCCTGAATCAACTATTAAACAGGATTAACGTGTTTGTCACAGAAATATTCTCCGCGCTGTATGTATGAAAAATAATAATAATAATAAACTATATGTTGACAAATAACTAAAAACGTTGTCAGAGCTTATTCTCCGCCCACGGTGATCGATGTATCGGCGCTCTGCACGGGGTACTAACAGTCCGATTCGTGAACGATTTGCTCTTTTTCGCAACCCAATTTTTCGCACGCATCCGACTCGGAATCGCTGCGATCCGCGATAACAGCAAAGCGACTGAAATGAACTTGTTCACAAGAACTGACTCGTAGAACTGAAGCGCACTAACAAATAATCGATTCGTCTGTGCTCTCCACCGCGCCCTGAAATGTAAACGGAACTGGAGGGTATTTTGAAGAAGTGTCTCCGTCGGGTTGTTAGCAAGTGATCCATATGAATATGTCAGTATGATTACTAACATAGGTGCTATCATTGTAGACTTTCACTTGTAAGAAAGGTTTCAAATCACTATTATTGCATCTGAAACGCCGTTGGTGGTTTACAATATTATCAATAGAATGTAGGCTACGTTATATTAGCTTATCCCAAAACAGCATAGCTACTGCCGTTATTAAACTAACGTTACAGAATTTGCTGCACCGAGACACCTCGTTTTGCTGAGTCCAGAGAGGTCATGGCCAGTGTGCATGAAAGTTTGTATTTTAACCCCATGATGACAAACGGGGTTGTGCATGCCAATATCTTCGGTATAAAGGATTGGGTGACTCCATACAAGATTTCAGTATTAGCTTTACTCTACGAGATGTCCACAACTAAACCAATGGCGCTCCTAGACAGAAGACGCCTGAACAAACTCATCCTACCTTTACAGCAGGTAACTTCTATGATTCATGTTTTCTTGTAACGGTTTTTATGCTTAACAAACGAAATATACTTGCATGTCCTTAATAAAAATGCGTTTTAAATACGAATGCAGAAATGTCATAGTAATATTGGCTTCTCGTTTCTTCAAAGTATATTTGAAGTGTGCTGATGCATATGCATAAAAGCATTTTTGTTAAATAGTTAACTTAATAAACTATTAGTAATACTAAGTTTTTCTTTGCAGCACATGCTTGATTTGTTTTTGTGATAACCAGGGTCCAGATTTGACTCTAGAGCAGTTTCTGAAGATAGTAGAGGAGTGCTGTCTTCGCATGGTCAATGCTGTTAAACTCAGGTTTGTGTCTCGTCTTAATAAATAAATGCTCAGCTTTGGTCAGATTTTGTAATATGTATGTTTTATAAACTATTGCCTTCTGTTTTTCAGGTTGTTTTTAATGGCTGATGGAGAACTGCAGGATATGGAGCACTTTTTTACTGTCCTTCCCAATGCTTTCAGTGATTCGGAGGCATTCAAAACCAGCGTCGTTGGTACGAATATGTGTTTCTTTCATGGCCATAACCACCATTCCTATTAAATTAAGAGTTCTATGGCCAAAAGAAAATCTTAAGAAAAAGTCTAGAAAGTTGTTAGATTCTAATACTAGACATTTGCAAGAGTGCAATTATTTAGGACTGGGCACTATATATCGGATATATATATGGATAAATATTGCCCAGCCCTACAATTATTCTGAAATGTATATATATTTTTTTCATGATAGTAGTTGACTTAATCGTAATATATTTGACCATTAACCTATTTTAAAGTAGAAAAAAATTTGAGAAGACGATTTTAAGAAGTATTTTGGAAATGCAAAACATCTTTAATTTTAACATGAGTATAGTAGTTAAGAAGAACTTTTTTTTTTTTAAGACCGCCTACCTGAACCGTTAATAACGCTCTCTCTCTTTCTGTTTCTAGGTCTGTTCATGCGTCAGATGCTGCTGGCCTACAATAAACTGTCCTTCAGTCAGGTGTATAAGTTGTACAAGACCCTGCAGCAGTACTGTCGTCGTAGCAGTAAGCCCGACCTGTCCGCTCTGCCCTCTGAAGACATGGAGCTGACGAACGCTGAGGATCCCAGCGCTGACCGCATAGACAAAGATGAGCTGGACACAGCATCTCTACACCAGTCCGAGCTGAGGTCAGAGCGATAAATGTCTTAGTTGTGTTATAAGTGCAGTCAGGGTTATATTAATACAGTTAGACTGAATATGACGAGGGTTTTATTTTCTGTTATCATTAGATCTGACGATACCCGAGGTCCCTTATCTCAGAAACAAGCAGAATACTTCCTTGCACGACAGGTTGGTTACAGAGGAATTGATTTTTCCATTATAGGCGCCCTGAAATTGATGGATTTTATGATTATCTATTAAATGTGACTCTTTTGGGGGGCATTTGACTTCATTTTTGTGGCATTTCTGCCCCAAACGCTGACTAATATTTAACTTTGTAACCTAGAAGCGACTTTGCTTTCATTAACACGTTTTACACCATTTAAATCTTACCATGTTTTTTTCCCCTCAGGCGTACCTCCTTAAGAACGATGAAAACAAGGCCATGTCACCAGCTAAACTACAGGACGAGCTCAACAACATTCTCAAATTCAATCCTGACTTTGCTGAAGCTGTAAGATGAAATCCTTCCTTTCACATAACAGGCGATTCATCTTGTTTTAAAATATCTCTCTGTCTCTCCGCAGCATTACCTCAGCTATCTGAACAGCATGCGAGTGCAGGATATCTACATCTCCACTCACAGCCTCCTGCACTACTTTGACCGCCTCATTCTTTCTGGTGGAGAAGGAAAGAGCAACGGGGATGAAGGCTATGGCCGCAGTTTGCGCTACGCTGTCCTGAATCTGGCAACCTTGCATTGTCGCTTCGGACACTAGTGTGTATCGTTGGTTCAGATTATGTTAAGAGCACTACGTTGTGTCAGGAGCATGGAATTTGGAAGTTTAGCTTTTGAACTGAACTGTAACGGCTTTCTGTGTTTGTGTTTGTGCAGTCATCAGGCTGATTTGGCTCTGCAGGAAGCAATCCGCATTGCACAGGAAGCAAATGACCATGTGTGTCTTCAACACTGTCTGGTAGGAATAGTCTCTTTGTTCTTTTTCACTATTAATATATTCAACAGGCAGTGTTGGGGGAAGTACTGCATTACAATATTGCGTTACTCTCTTAAAAAAGTAACTAATTACATTACTTTAGTTACTTTTTATGGAAAAGCTGGTGATGCGCTTATGAGTACGGTTGAACTGGATCATCAAAGGTCAGCAGCAAAGACATTGATTAATAAAATGGGATTAGATACATTTATATGATTACATTTTTGCAGGTTTGCATCGTATTCTGAGTTTCTTTCAATTAATTTTGATGAATGCTAAATAAATTTTTTGAGAGTGAGATGAATTAATGCACATTCACATTTAGTCTAGAGCTATTCACACACTGCATGTGCAATGTCTCTGTATTTCTGATTTCTCTCAACATGGGGTCAGGAGAATTATCAGTCAATAAATAGGACAACATTATGTTTTTGAAAAAGTAACTTAGTTATATTACTCTAAAATTAAAAAGTAATGCGTTGCTTTACTAGTTATTTGGAAAAGGTAATATTATCACGTAACTTTTTGTAATGCGTTACCCCCAACACTGACAACAAGGATGCATTGCTTTTAAAATTCAGACTGATAAGTAAATAGTCAGTATGCAATTTTCTTTATTTTGTGTAAATTATTTAAAAATAACACTAAACAAGTAAATCACAGCGTTATAAAAACAATATGAGAAAGTGTATATTTAAATACATTTTTTAATATTAAATTGAATGGTACATTTAACTGTTTTCAAAATGAATGGTAAAATATTTAATTCAATTATGCTTTGAGCTTAAGGTGGCAACAATGTACTGGTAAATAGTTAATTGAAATGATCTCAAATTGATTTTTTTTTTACGGGGGAAAAAATCTGTAATATTAGACAATAATTGATGTCATACTTTGCATCCTTATTACGCAAAATCTATTTTCGTGTATACAGTGTGTGTGTGTGATTTATTATATTAATTTATTGTTCTTTCATCTTCATTTTAGAGTTGGCTCTACACACTGGAACAGATGAAAGGTTCTGATAGTGTGGTATTAACTGAAGATTCAGTGAAAATTGCAGCTCACTTTTGTCTCCCTGTAAGTAACTTTCACATTTTGAACCCTCGTTAACTACTTGCCATGTTTTGTTTCTTTCAGTAGACAATAAGAAATGGTATCTACCACGATAATCCAATGCGTTTTAATCTCTTGCAAGGTCATTACACCATGACGTAAATAATTAACACTCCCTGTTGTGTTTTGCAGTATTTGGCATCTCTAGGCATTCAGTCTCTGGTCCAGCAGGGAGCAAAACAGGGCATGCCGGCCAACAAGCTGCTGGACGCCCTGCGAGGAACCGATATCATGCACTGGAAGCAAAGCCTCTCTGAGCTGATAGAAATCAGTCTGGCACAGACCACGTCTATATGGAGGATGTACGGCAAAAGGTCAGATAACACAGATTCTTGATCTTTAAACGGACTGTAAGGGTTGATGTAATTTAAACGGACACTTATCTGTGTTCTCTGCAGCACTATGGCACGGCAGCAGGCTCAGCTCCTGTTGAACATGAACAGTCTGGAGCCGGTGAACTTCAGTGTGCAGCAGAACAACACTGAGGCGTTTGCCGTAGCTCTCTGTCATCTGGCTGAACTCCATGCCGAGCAGGTACCCAAACTCCAACACAGAGTTCACATGAACGCAAAAGCTTCTCGTGCATAACTTGATTTCATGTATTGTGTGCCAAAATGTGTTGATTGCTACATTTTTAGCACGTTTTCTCCCTCAAATCGATTGTTTCTTCTTCTTTTTCCCGTCTTCAGGGCCTTTATGCTGTTGTGAGTGACATCGTGAAACACTTAAAGCAGCAGTTTCCTCCTCATACCCAACATGCCAAAGTAAGCCCGTTGAACACAATAAATACAGGCTTGCTTAAGACTGATCAGCAGCAGTTCCAAATATATATTTTTTCTCTATATTTTTTTTAACAGCTCTGGATGCTTTGTGATCTAAAGATTCAGTTTGAGAAGGCTATGAATGATGGGAAATACCACTTGGCTGAACCCCATGTGACGGCTATCTCTGCCTTAAACAGCACTGAGGGGCTGTACAGGTAGATCACTGCAGATTTGTACTATTTTAGTAGATGAACCTGTTCGAGAGGTTGCTAAAGTGCTTGTATGTTCAGGAGAGCGCAGTTACTGAAGGCTCTGAATCAAATGACTGAAGCCTCTAAGATCCTCCAGCAGCTGCAGCTGCAGTGTGAGAAGAGCAAGAACACAGAGATGATTATCAGGTGTGTGTTTAGAAATGTGGGTTTTCAGAACTCAGTTGGACTTTTCACTCCAGTTATCGATGGACTATGTCGCTGATCTATTTCAATCTTGTCGAACATGCGGTTTTTATTTTGTCTGTCTGTAACTCTTAAGTGTGTTTGTGTGGCAGGGTGATGCTGGCCTCTGCAGAGCTTCACTGGGACTCATCTGGTTTTGCGACAGCTCTGCCGTTACTCTTGCAGGCTCTTGCTCTGTCACGCCAACACAACCTGCAGAGCTTAACCTCAGAGACACTGTTACACCTTGCATTTACGCAGGTACACCAAGAAGTTGATTTAAGTGGTTTAAAATCCACCCGTGTGTTTGCTACAGTAATTGTCCACTAGGAGTGTCTGATGTTGATCATCTCTCATCACAGCTGATGTTGGGGATCCCTGAGCAGGCTCTTGTGTTGGTGCAGGACGTGTTGGAGTCAGTTTTGGCTCACGGGTCTCTGATAGACAAGGGCAGAGCTCTGCTGCTGGCCGCTCGCTGTCAGATGGCTTTAGCAGGAGGTGCTGCAAAAGAACACAGACTGACTGGTACTGCATGTTTGTCACCCATCTTTCTGTGTTCATGTCATGAGGCATATATTTATGTGATATTTTTTTTCCCTGCAGCTGTGGAACTAGCCGTGAACACTTTGGATGAGGCAGCTGTGTATTTCTCTCAGCTTGACTGTAAAGAGCGCATGAGAGACATACACTACCTACAGGCGCGCTTGCACCACACTCTCGGCAACACTTCTCAGCGCAATAAATGTGCCATGCTCTTCCGTCTGCTGGATCAGGAGCTGCCGTCGTCTGGGATAACTGTGGTCAATCGTCTTTAGGAAACACTTCTTGCTGTACAATGTGCATACTGGAAATAAATGTTATTTTGTTTGTAAAACACTATTTTCTGACTGTTTTATTATGCATGCAGGGTGGAAGGAAGCAAATTTGCATAATCAACAACAAAAGAATTACATTTTAAGTGTCATTTAAAGTCGTTTGGAGTTTTAAGTGCATAATCCAAAAATGTCCTCTATATAGAATGTTTTTGTTTAAGGCCAAAATAATAGTTCTTAAAGATAGTACTGTAAAATGATATTCAGTACTGTAAAATATGTTCATACGGGATCTCTCAATACAAACGCTAACAAAGTACTGTAGTACTATCACGCTTTTTGTTTGGTTTGTTTTGTTTTGGTCATGTATCATATCAAATACCATAGCAGCATTGTTCAAGAGAGTCAAGTCTTGATCCACCTGGAAAAACGTCATCCATGGCACATTAATAAAAGGGACTATTGTACTAGTAATATTACCAAATATACCATTGTACTTTGTTAAGGTTATGCGTGTTTGTTGCATACATTTGTTGCAACTATTGGTGAAACGGTAGTTAATGTATTTTTCTGCATTGAATAATTTGTGAAACAATATTTGCTTTAATGTTTTAATTAATGCATGAACATGAAATATTTTTTAAAGCTTTCACTAAGCAAAATAAATCTATTAAAAATTTAGAACACTGCATTTATATTACAATTTATTAGTCTGTCATAAAGACTTTCATCTTTTCAGGTGCTTTTTTTATTGATATCCCAAATTATATTAAGAACATAGGAAGAGGATTAGGGCCAAGCAATAATAAATGGACATAATTTTGAGATTAAAGTCGTTAAATTACGGGAAAAAAATCGTTAAATAACGAGAATAAACTCGTTAAATTTCGAGGAAAAACACCCCTCATATTTCGAGAAGTAAAAGTGCAGAACAAAAGACTAGTTTTGGAAAAGAGCTGCTACTTTTACACAGCGTAAATTAAATGTCTATTTTTATTCAGTGGCACATCTATAAAAACGTAAATACAGCAGTAAATAAATTACAAACACCTGGCCCGCAGCTTTTGAACCAGCAAACGCGAAGGAGCGCTGCACGGACCGTAAAAGACAGCGCCTGCGCGAGCTCAGATCAACCGCGCTGCTTGTCTCGATCAGGCGAGAGCTGTGAGAACAATCCTCTGCCATAGATGCTATTTACATTATTAATGAAATCAGCCCAAAGTGTAAATAGTACCTTTATAGCCTACTTATAAATGGTGACAGATACCAGTATTGTTGTATATGTTGGATGTGATTAAAATAGAATGTAAATTAGCCTATTTTATATTTGCATTAAGAAATAGCCTGTGTACTGCCTTATTGGAGGTTAAGCTCTCCATAATAGCCCTTTACCTCTAATCAAACCACAGACTCCATGGTGAATTAATGCAGAAATGCAGATGTGCCATAACTGCATTTAGAATACTTTCCGATACACAAACGAATAATGGATTTACTGTAGTGCCACTTAATGAATGCATTACAATTAAGGCAGATAAAATCCGCTTTTCTGATCCGTAATGTGATGAAAAAGCAAGCACTTTTCTGCACTTTTACTTTTCGAAATATTAGCGGAGTTTATTCTCGTTATTTAACGACTTTTTCCTCGTAATTTAACGAGTTTATTCTCGCAATTTAACGAGTTTATTCTCGTTATTTAACGACTTTAATCTCGTTATTTAACGAGTTTTTTCTCTCATTTTTTTATTATTGCTTGGCCTTAATCCTCTTCCGTAAGAACAACACTTACATCATTTGCAGAAATTCTATTAAATATTTTTTTCTTCTAACGTACGTTAGCGCGTGACATTGAAAGCCCTAATACACAAATACCATTTTATCAGAGAAGCATTTCTTATAATTACCAAACGGAAATATTAAAAGATCAAAGAAGTGTGACAGCAATGCATTGTCTTTTATTTATTTAGTCTCTTTGTTTTTGCACTGGCATTTTTGGCAGATCTTCAAATAATAAAATGATTGAAGAACTTACACACTGCAAAAGAAAAGAGCATTGTGGATGGGTGAAGGGAAATTTGTACATTTCTTCAAATTTTTTTGATGCCCATCAACTGACAGCACTCTAAACCAATTGGAATAGGCCTCGGACACGCCCCCCACACTACGACACACCCTATTTCTGAGCTTTTCCCCCGGATTCCTCCACATATTTATCCTCCATCATGGAGGCTCTGGGGGGATACCCCACTAAATCATCTGCTTCTAGAGCAGGACTGATCAAGGTCTTGTTGAGTGTGACTGTGTGCATGGGCTCACTGTACCTGCTGCAGAGTAAACTGTCAAAGTCGCGAAAAGCCAAAGACTTCTACTCGTTTGAAGTGAAGGACCCGAGAGGCAAGTCCGTCTCACTGGAGAAATATCGAGGGAAAGTAAGTTATGCAATCTTAAGTTTTTCTTTTGAATGGTTTAACATAAGTTGTGATACTTTTGAAAACGCATGTTTGTACAGATGTGTCACGTGCAGCGGTGTTTTCACTCGAGGTCTCTCTGATAATAGGTCTCTCTGGTTGTAAACGTGGCGAGTGGATGCGAGTTAACGGAGCAGAATTACCGGGCTCTCCAGGAGCTTCACCGAGAGCTTGGCACGTCTCATTTTAACGTGCTCGCCTTTCCCTGTTCGCAGTACGGGGACACCGAATCGGGCACCAGCCGAGAAATCGAGGCTTTTGCCAAATCCAACTACGGTGTTACCTTCCCCATCTTCAGCAAGATCAAAATAATGGGGTCTGAGGGAGACCCCGCGTTCAAATTCATTACAGGTAATTTACCTGAGAATAATCGTCATTCAGAGACTGCTTGCTAATGAAATCATTAACGTTACATAAAAAAACACGAGAACAAATTACACTCACAAGAGTGTAAACTCAGAACTTAAGGAATCATATCAAGGAAAGGCGACCCCTCATGGTCGTCGCCATTTTTACATCAAGTGTTGCTAATCCCAATAATAGCGAGTTATACATTTTACTATGGGGTGCTAGATGATTGAGCACTCAAAAGTGTTATCTTAGACCCTGTTATTTCAGTCAACAGTAAAGATAATCATAACAGCCTCTGGTTCTGACATTTTCAGTGTCCTCATAATTCAAAAGGCTTAAAACAAATAAAAAAATAAATATATATATTTCCCTTCACCCATCCACAATGCTCTTTTCTTTTGCAGTGTGTAAAATATATATCTGCTCAATTATTTATGCTTTTTTCCTAGATTCAGTACAGAAAGTCCCAAAATGGAACTTCTGGAAGTTTCTTGTGAGTTCGGAGGGCCAGGTGGTGCGTTTCTGGAAGCCAGAGGAGCCCATAGCTGACATCCGAAAGGAAGCCACAGAGCTTGTGCGGAACATCATACTGAAGAAGAGACAGGAACTCTGATGTGCACAAACTCCCTTAGAGACTTAACCGCAGTTAATGCACATTTAACTGCGTATAGATCCTTATAGATCCTGTGTTATTTTGGTAAATGTGAATGAAACTGACAGAAGGTTTGTCAGTAAGGCCTGTCTTTGTGTGCTCGTATGTATTTGTTAATTTGTGAATGGAGGTATGGTTTTGAAAAACAAAATACCTTTTAAATGTCTTTACAATCAAGTTGGAATATTTAAAGATGCATCCATGCAAATGTTTTGAATTGTTTTCTCGCACGTGACAAGAAAACCATGGAACAATCAAGTTCATAATTGTTGCTTTTTTGGAATAAACAAAGCATTGCAGATGAATGCAAGTAATGTTTACCAAAGATTCAATTTTTTTCTGCTATCGTCTCTGGTTATCTAACTGTTCTTGAATAAAAGTCATGAAGAATGTCTTAAGTGTACATTTGGGCATTTAAAGACTAAGAATATCATAAAGCTATGAGCACTGTTATTTTGGAACATATATAACAATCCAGTACTTACATGAGCGCCTATTTAGTCAAGTGCTTATTTATGCTATTTAGAAAGAGCTGTTTTTATGGAATCAGTGATTCAATGTCATTTCCAATTCTCAATTTACATGTTTTTTTTTTTTTTTTTTTTACTTTACCTTAGAATCCATTATCAATAAATTATTTGAAATCTTTTGAGGGATGTTGTTTTACAAAAGTTGCATTACAGGACAACCAGTGTTTAAAAAAAATTGTGTGTATGTATATATATATATATATATATATATATTTTGCCAAGCACCCATATGGAGAATGGAGGACCAGACCTTGAGGACCAGGTCTTGATGATCATGCAAATAATAATGGAAATGATTTGTTGTTGTATGTAATTTTCTTGTTTTATAATCTTCATAAATGTTCTTCAAGGATCTTCAGACCGTCTTTTGCCACTTGGAGGGATTTTGTAAGTTCGCTAGTATCTGAAATAGACCTCCACAACCAATTTAAACATACAATAATGTTCATGTCCACTAGATGGCAAAATTGTGCAACATTGTGAAACATGCTAGTGAGCATTATTCTATAATATGTATTATAAGATAGATGCACATTAGAGAAACCAAAAACGGACGCAATGTTTACAGTGTTCCCTAGCCTATATTTAGGGAGGCAGTTTTTTTGGCTATTAGCTATTGCTTCTAGTCATTTTCAGTATGTATTTTACATTCATGTTCTAAAGTTGTGTTTTTCACAGGTGCCATAAGCAGATATGTTAGAAAGTAACATCAATCATACACTTATTCTACATCCTTCTGACTAATGTGACAGCAGAGGCACAAATGGCAACGAACAGAGTAATGAGTTTGATGTCCATCTCTGCCAACTCTTATCAATCACCTTCTCTGCCCCCATGTTTAACAGACTCAGCTTGACCCAGCCAATCTATCACGCTGTTGTTGTTTGAGCCGAACGTTCTTAGAGGAAAAAAACATCCTCAGAACTAAAAGTACCACGTGTCCAGACAAGTGAATGCGCACATTCTTAAGCTTTAAAGTTCATCCTGGTGGGGTTACCGCTGTCTGACTGTGCTCTGACATTTCGTGAGCTCTGATCAAAAGGGCCCCGTTTGCTTTGGCAGCACAGAAGACCCCATAAGGTGCACTACTGGGCCTAAAACTCCACAGGAACATTTAAGACCGAGTATAATGAATAAAAATTAAATGCAGAATATTTCTGGAATGTCAATAACATTAAACTAATCAGATTTTTCTTTCACCTTTGTTAGTGATACATGAATGTGAGTGGCCTAATTAATGCCGAATAATTTATAGATGTACTGTCCTTTCAGGAACAAGCAGCAATAATATGATAAAAATATATACACAGTAAAAAACGTTGGGTTATTTTTTTAACCCAATAGATGGGTTACACAT
>JAUCMT010000154.1:15797866-15811596 GCA_032357475.1 Enteromius thamalakanensis | reverse complement strand
ATAAATTGTGTATTTTTCAACAAAGTGGTACAGTATAATGTGGTTTTATTATGTAATTTATATTATAATTTAAGTCACTTATAATTTATATATATTAAATAATATATATATAATATTTACAATATATATATACACTGCTATGAATCAATAAAATAAATAACCCAACTGTTGGGTAACTTTTAACCCAACTGTATTTTAACCCAACTCATTGGGTCAAAATAACCCACAGTTGGGAAGGTGTTATACCAACCCATAGTTGGGTTATTAGTTGGGTTATTTTTAACCCAACTTTTTTTAGTGTGTACTAATTCTGGACCGTCCTGTTTTTAAACCACTATTTTATGGTTTTTTTTGGCCATGGGGTGGCACACTAGGACTCTGGTATTATTTCTTCTGCAGTAATGTGGGTCTGTATGCTTGTCACACCAACACAGACCATGACATGCATAATTCCCAAGACCTCAATGGGACTGTCTCGAAAGCTGTTACAGCATCACTGTTTATACAACCAGATGTAACTGAGCAGAACAGTCTGCACATCTTGTTTGAGGTCACGGTGACAAAAGCAAGTGTACACACCGCTGAAGATCTGTTTACAGATGTTTAACACACACACACACACACACTCTTTATAACCACAATTATATACACACACTGACAAGAATCATATTTGAGAGAACTTAAAATGTACTACACTCAAAAATATAAAAGCATACGTAAGTTTGATTATATTTTGTCTTGTTTTATTTCAACACGAACAGTGTGTTTTGTGTGTATGTTCTTTTCATAGTTTATAATGACCAATCAAGCAAAATAGACAGCAGAAAAGCAGTTTTGTGTGCAATATTCCACGTCTTTTGAAGGCAGAAAAGTTAATGAACATAATGCTTTTTGACATATCGCATGAGGTTGGACATCAAATGCCAATGGTTTTCATATATTCTCGACATTTTGGGGACGTTCTTCCAGTCACATCAATAGAACATAAATTCAGAGTTGTTTGGTATGTAATAATATTCTCAAAATGGTAGCTCAATATTAGTATTAAGTACTTAAACTATACTAGTAGTACTAAAAATGATTTTAGTTGCAACATTTGAATAACATTTTAAATGTTAATGCATCTTTCAGAATGTTCAGAGAACATTGATGTGAAAGAAATGTTTCCATACAGTTTGCGACATTCCCTGAATGTTTGAATTGAAAAAGAAGAAATGTTTTGTACACACAACTGAACTTTTTGTTTCTTAAAACTATAGAACAAGAACAGTAGTTATTGTCCTCATTTGTAAGTCACTTTGGATACAAGCGTCTGCTAAACGACTAAATGTTGGGCTGGGCGATATATATTATGCGCATCTCGTCAGTAAAGTCAGTTCTTTGATTAGCGCTAAATCTCCATCAGCTGTTTTTAAATGCAGCGCCAGTTTATGAACAGAGCCGTACATCACTGACAAGCTACGCGTTTAGTCGCGGGTGATTCAATAGCGCAGCTTCTCAGTGATCTACGGCTCTGTGTAGAAGCTGGCGTTCCTTTTAAAAACAGCTGACGAAGATTTATCGCTAATCAAAGAACCAGCTTTACTGAGGAGATGCGCATAATATATCGTTCGATATATATCGCCCAGCCCTAATGTAAATGTAAGTTTATACATTATTTCATTATGTAACGTTTTAGTTGGACATTCATCGAACCTTTTTTTTAATGTTACGCGGAAATAAATGTAAAACCTTGTTCAGAACCTTAAGAAAACTGCAAAAGCTTGAATACTTGAATAACTTGAATTTTTGCCCCAATTGTCTGACAATTTACAGCTAGGAGAAATTGCTATTAGTCGCTAAGAGCCAGAGCCAGTCTTCTGATTTTAGTTGATAGGTTTAAAGTCACAGTCTGCATTTTTTTTTGTCTTCAGACTATTTATCCATTGAAGGATATCAAATATATTAGATACTTTGAGAACACACATTACTTTTATTTGCACACATTTCTGCATGAGTTTGTTGTGATCTGAACTTTAAAGTATGGTAGTATGTGATCCTCAGTTGCTTAGTGTATGATGGCCTGTTTTTCCTCTGTGACTATTCCAAAGTCAGGAAGTGTATTCCAGCCTTAATGTTCCAGTAGTGTTGGCAAAATCTAAAATAGAACGTTCCATTAACATTTGCATAACCATAAAAAAATTCTAAACATTTAACAAAAAGATGTATCTTTCAACGTTTGGAGAAAATGTAAAAATACCTCTTTTTTTAAAGCTAAACGTTAGCAAAATGTTAGAAACAACATCAGAATGTTCTTATGACCCTGGTCCACAAAACCAGTCTTAAGGTATATATTTATAGCAATAGCCATAACTACATTGGTTAAAATTATAACGTTTTCTTTTATGCCAAAAAACATTAGGATATTAAGTAAAGATCATTTTCTATAAACATGTAATTTTCCCACTGCAAATATAATAAAACTTAAATTTTGATTAGTAATATGCGACGATTTTCTCAGTTTTTTTTTATTTTTCCCTCCGATTTTTAAATACTTGTGTCTTGGCCAAATATGATCTGTTCCAACAAAATACACATCAGTGTTTAAGCTTATTTATTTAATTTTGAAAAACTAACCCTTATGGTTTAGTGTTTTTTATTGCATGTGCATGGACTGCTATTACATGGCTTTCGGAGATAAACAGAGGTGTTTATTTCCCAAAATCGACTACAATCCATCATTACAAACAGCGTTCCATGAAACTTACGACCATCATTTTGCGAAATGCACCCCAGGTTAGTTCACTATGAACTGTCAGTTTATAAGAAATCAGCTTCATCACAAATCTCCAAACATCTATTTAGTCCATGGGAAAATAACAGCAAATACAGGTTTGGGAAGACATGAGGGTGACTTTTTTCAGCTATTACTTTAGCATTTTAGAAGTGTGTGTGTATATTCCCCCAGGTTGTCACAGATCCTAGCACCACCCCCATTATTATAAAAAAAAAAAAAAAAAAACTTCTCTGCGTCTCCTCCATGCTCTCCAGCACATCAATCAGCAGATGGGCATCTCACCAGCCTCCCACAGGCACTTGCAACCATCAACCGCTTTCAAACCGATCTTAAAAAATAAACCAAGTATTATTTTGCTACACCCATGGTATATTAATAAAAGTTTATTACAGAAGCGTTGAACAGTCAGTCTTATAAACTGTTTGAAGCACAGATTAAGAGGGCACAGTATATGACACACACATAGAAAGCTCATTCAGACTTACACATAAAACAACATGACAAATAAGCTGCCCTCTATCAAGAACCTGCCACGGAGTGTATCAGCTCGCTTAGCATTGTGGGTATTGACACCTACGTGGTGTTTATAACAGATTTACACAGATTACGCAGGTTAAACATCCCAGATAAGCTGATCACAAGCCAGATAACTGCAACAATCTAGACACAGAGCAAAACAACAAATGCAACAACTGCTGTTTTTTATACACTCCTTTTTCACAGGTACTTATAGTCCAAATTGATTTTATTTTCAGTTATGTAGAGTTAAAAGAATTGTTGAATTTGTTGAGGCCCTGTGAAAACGGACAGTTATAAGCCCATGTTGTGGGATATTACATATAATATAATAGTTTGAAGTCCTTAACATTAAACAAATACACACACAACTGACACGTTTAAAAGAATACATACATCGTAAATAACACTGACGTTTAACTATTTGATCATCTGAGCTTTACTGCCAAACAACTATGTGCTGGTTAGTACAGTAACTATTCGTTTGGCTCATTTATGCTTCATAAAGACATAAAGGTGTTCATTTTACAAGACAACATCGCCACAGCAAATTATTTTGCAGTCACAAACCTGATGAAAACACAGACTAAAGTGCTCAGGTAATTGAAGGCCATGGGACAGTCATTAGCTCTTTATCTTGAGGTCCATTAATTTTATAATTAATGACCAAAACTAGATTTAAAATAGACGGGGGTGGGGGTTATTTAGAGCATGGCGTTATGAAAGTTTTACTAAATATGACCAGACGTGATTAATCAATGTGCTTGAGATATTAAAATACACCACACAGAAACGTAGCATAACGAACAGCCGTATTTCAATGGCCAGTTCCAAAGGGAGCAGCAATGACACAGCAAGAGGTATATTTAAGATGACCTGAACAGAAAACGGTGAACTTTCCCCTCGTATACAACAAAAACGCTTCTTTGCTGAAACACACCTGCTGTCTTCGAAGATATTTTGTTAGTCGTTAGCAGACAACAAAAACCAGATGCTGGCAGTTCAACAGCGTTTCCTTTTTGTGTCATCGTTCACAACTACACGACAAGTGGTGCGTGGGTATTCACAAGTGAACATTTTGGAAAGGGGAGGGGGGATGCAAAAGTCTTGACATAGCAGTTTTGCTTGCGTCACGTGACGTGGGTCGGCTGTATAGTCTGTTGAGCTGGTGTCATGGCTTTTGTTGGGAGATTAGTAGAGCACACACAGAGTGGTGATAGGTCCGGTCTGCTGCGGCAGAGACGTCCTCAGCAATGCAACACTGACAAATACGACCAAACCTGACCAGACCCCACAAAAGTCCTAACCATACCTTATCTAAAAGCGGGGTCCGTAGAGCTTCAAATCCACCGTTGTTATGCATCAGCCAGTCGACTGACTCTGGGATTTTTTTATTGGCATTTTTCCTATCTGTCACTGGTCATTCGTGACCGAAGAGGGGCGTAAGAAAGCATCTTTAACGCATCTCTCTGTGGCCCACTCCAATGAACCCCCACCTTGAGTCAAGGAGCATCATCTGCAAACACAGTAAGTCAATGGTGAAGCTTTGAGAGAGTTTTAAACCAGCGTGTTCCACCGTTTGGTGTGCTCAGGTGGTTAGTTGGCTCTTTAAATGCGATGCTGTTGGTTCACACATAACCGCAATGGGAAGGTCATGGAGCTGCAGTGGAGGAGGGAGATGGTAAAAGGTGTTGATTGGGAGAAATGGTACTGAGAGAAAAGAGATCTCTTGCCTGCGCTCTCCCGTTCTTTCTTTATCCCATCGTCAGCTGACAATGATCGTGATTGGTTCACCTCTCACAATGGTGCAGGGTAAAACTACCTGAGCTTTTCCGTTCCCCGATGCTCCATGGTTCCAGGTCCTCTTCCTCCTCCTCGTCTTCGTCATCCTCTTCTTCATAGTGGCTGGGTTCTTCAATGGAGCTCTCCATGCGGTAGCAATACGGTTGACCCTCTGTGTACTCATAGATGGTGGGCAGACTGCTTTTTAGACTACAGCGTCGGCGCAGAGCCACCAGAAGCGGCTGAGAACAAAGTAGAAACAATTTTAAGTTGCGGTTACTGCAGCTAATGTCTGTGGAATGTTTATTGTTTGGATGTGAGCCTTACAGAAAATCATGGAGTCTCCTTACCAAATGTATTTCTAATATTAGATGAGATACCAGCAGTACTTGAATGATTATTTGGTACTAAACATTTAAAGTTGGTTAAAAAGTTCTAAAATTATACAAAAGATTTCAACAAAGGTCAAACTAAATGAGAAGCATATAACATAGTTCAATTTTTTACATCAGTTAATGCATTAGGTATCATGAACTATCATAAAGCGATACAAATGTATTCATCTAGGTTCATTTGATTGATATTTGTTAATTTGTGTTTGTTAATAATGCATTATATTTTGTGTGTGTATACTGTATATAATATATACATTATATTTTCCTCTGTAAAATGTATACTGATAAAAATTATGTAAAAGTGTTGTTTATTGCTAGTTCAGGATACCTAAAGCACCAACTAATGATAACAAATTGATGCTTTTCTCCTCAGGGAAAACTAGTCGCATCCATGTAGGACTTTAATTAACTTCACCCTGCCAGTTGAAAATGGTGAGTGGAAACATAAAACAAATATGTATCTTGCATAAACTGATTTATCTAGTTCATTAAAGTTGAACACGTTCCTGGATAAAAACCCTTCCAATCAGCCAAAAATATTTGATGTTTTAGTCTTAAAAGTAAGGCTATGACTATTTGTCAGCAAATAATGCTCCAGGAGCATTAAGGATGTCTTACTAGGCTGATCCATGTTGTACCTCTTCTAAAGCAGGCAACATGTCTTGTAGCACAACCGTGTTTTTCCAAGTGCATTTATCTCAGAGTAATTATTATAATAGGGCGGACTGTAACTCATCATAAGATTCTGTTGTTTTACCTGTGGCATGGTAAATATGTCCACGTTGTTGCCCAGGTCAATCCAGGCAAGACAACTGAACTTCTGGGAATCTTTGAAGGCTTCAGTCAGATCTTTAAGGATGCCAAGAGTCAGACGGTTCCCATTGAGAGCCACTGTTGTGAGTTTGGGCAGTGCACCCAGGAAGGGCAGAAGTAGACGTAGGCCTTCGTCCCGGAGCTCAGTGAAACTAAGATCTACGGATATCACAGCGCCCCCACTGGTCTGGAGGTAATACGCCACATGCCGTATGTCACGAGTTGATAAAGGGATGCCAGAGAGGTCCACAGAGTCACTGCAGAGCTTCTTCTGAAGCGTTGTTTTAAGACTGAAAAGTGAGAAAACAACAAATATTATACACTTAGGAATTAAATGACAAAACTAAAAAATGGATATTCAAGCATTAGGGTGATTTGGACTGTAAATCTGATCATTTATAACAAATAAGGAAGCGTTGTGGCTTTAACAAAATGCGATTTGGATTTTTGGTCTTTATTGAGGTTATTGTCTTCTGGCTAGAAGCAGTTACTGTACTACATTTGTACTACAAATTATTGGTTGGAAAGCTGCTGTGGTAGGGGGAAAAGTTTGGGATAGTTTTGCTCTCGGATTCATCCTTTGGAATTTGATTATGATCGTATGCAAATAATTGTACTCTCTGGTACATTACTGTGATTAAAGAAGCAGATTTTCGGAATAGCACTGCAGATATAAAACAAGAAACAGGAATAAACAACTGAGTAAATAGTTTGTTATTGACTGTCATCTGTGTTTGCCATTTCGTGAGAAGCTTGATTTGCCACTATGTACGTAAATTTCATCTTTATTGTATCATATGATAAACATCTATTCAGTGAATATTATACTTTGCAATTCTTTTCTCAACGACACTTGGGCAATACCCTATGGTACAAAGCTACATATCAGTACCTTAAAGCTACATGTTAATATTTTAAAAGTACATATTAGTACCTAAAGTGTACGGTACATATTAGTATCTATCTTTTTTTCCCTCCGAGATTGTATATACAATTTAAGTGCACACATCCTCTAGCTTCAATAGCTGTCGTTGAGAGCTTTTGCAGACATCAGATGAGGGCTTTGTTGCATGTGTTGCCAGTTATGACATAGTCTTTGACTTTGCCAAAACAAACCTTCTGTATCTTTTTTGAATCATTATCTGATGAGTGTTTAGTCTATTTGCAAGGCACCAATCATTTTCAGCATGGAAAGTACACTCTGTGATGCAATGTAACTTCATAGTAGTCTCATGAACCAGTAATCAATGACTTCCTCGATTGAGTTCATGTGTCTAATTTGTTTATGCATAAGAGTATTGCATGTCTTGGTGTATGCACATCAAATACTGTCCATAAGAACATAGTTCTTTACCAAAGTGGCACTGGGGAAACCTGCTCCTTTGAATGGAAGAGAACAGGATTATTTTATATTAATAACAGGGAAAAATCACTTAAAGAATTTAAGTATTTTGATTTACCATAATTTAGCATAAATACATGGCCAACACTTTTTAAAGGCATGCTGAAATTTACTTTTTTTTTCTCAATGTCTCTGTGAAGAACTGATCAGAAATGAGTCTGGGGCGTGGCTATCTATTTGGTCGACCAATGGCAGAAAAGGGGCATGTTCAGGAACCCTATTTTAAAATATTATTTTTCCATGTTCTGTTTGGTGCCAGTAATGGTACCAGAATTATACAGCTCACCTTTAAAACCAACTAAAATGTTTATGCTTACACAAGATACTTTTATTTATTTATTATGAATATCAGGAAAAATAGCTCCTGTCAAAAGTATAGATTCCTCCCCAACTTCTCTATCCTGCATATTTACCATCTCTGTACAAGCCTGTGCTTCATTTTGACCCGGGTCCATTAACAGGATCTGTAGCATGCAAACACAGACATACATCCACTAGAAAATCACTCAGCTCCACAGATGTACATGATACTTTCTTCATGATGTGGGTCACATGGTAACAATGAGGAGATTGAAATGGAAATAGGGAGAGTACTGTAATATATACTGCCACACAAACCACAGGACAGAGATCAAAAGAATATTCATTTGCAGAGGAAACACACATACATACACCCACACTGAGATGCAAATGCATATCACAATCCTCTCTAAGGCTGAATCTCTTCATGAAATCACCCAATAACAGTTTTCCTCTATTTTCCTATCACTGGTAGCAGGTGGCATCGCTCTTCTGTGTTTGGGCTCAAATTCAATTTATTTGCCAAATATAACTCCAGGTCCAAACCTCCTGGGGTTTGTGCTGTATACGAGTGTCCACAGGCTTTATTTTGACATACAGGGGTTCTTTTAAGCCTGCTGCCTCATTTTTGCTAACTCACACGGCAATCTGCTTTGCCTTTAAACAGTGACATTTGAGGGATCTCTGTGATTAAATAGCAATAGGTTGGCCCATGAAAAGACTGCTTGCTTTGATGAAATGCTGAAGAAGTTCTTTGAACATGCTTTAGGGATCAATTTAGATTAAGAAAAATAAAAGTCAGCAGGGAGGTGCTGATGTTTTAAGCACTGCAAAAAACTATCAACAATAAACCTCTTATTAAAAAAAAAAAAAAAACGCAAAACATTTAAAGAAATAGCTCACTGGAAAATTAACATTATCTAAAAGTTTATTTACCCTTAGGTTAGGTAAATGAGTTTGAGAGTTTGTTCCTTAATCTGAACGGATTTAAAGAAATGTAATGATTTATCACTTGTTCGCAAATGGATCCTCTGCAGTGAATGGGTGCCGTCAGAATGAGAGTTCAAAAGGCCAACACAGTGTTACAAACAATTCCTACAGATTTTATGAGATGACCAATTCATACGAATTTGTACTCTTGCAATTTTGTACGATTTGTCTAAACCCCAGTGACGGGTAGGTTTAGGGGTGAGGTTAGGTGTAGGTCATTCGTACAAAGTCATACGAACTGGCAAAAATCGTAAAACATGTACGATTTGCTGTGAGATTGGGCTGGAACAGTTTATAAAACATCACAATAATCCACACAACTCCAGTCCAGTTAACATCTTTTAAATGAAAAGATTATTAACATATGGGTCCTCTGTCCATAATATTCCTTCTTCAGGAAAAATGTTGTTTTATCAGAATCAGGTGAAAAATCAGTTCTGATGAAACTCATCTATTTCCTGGATGCATATATCCTGCCGAGCCTGTCCTCCAACAAAAAACTATTTGCTTGTGTAAGTACGTTAAAACGACCTGTATTTACGTTTTAAAGGTAAGCACCCTCTAGTGGGCGTAAAAATAATGATAGTGTCGTATTGCATCTGTCGTTATGAACTGTGATTACCAGTCAAAATGTGTGTTTTGTTTAAATGCAGTGTGCGGACATTTTATATTGTAACAAAAATCGTGCTAAATCATGAATTGTAGGGTTTTATGAGCACATGCGTTCTCTGGGATCGATGTCTCATCTTATAACACATCGCTCTACAAACTGAACTGCATCAACCTTGAATCATGAGGCAGATAAAATAGTACAAAACATTAACATTTGCAAATGTATACACTCTGATGGGTCGTATTTCACCACTATTGTACAAACGACATATATGGGCTTAGTAGTCGGAGAACAGGTTGGGACGGCCTGCGGTTGAGCAAATGTTACATTTTGGTTGAACTATTTCTTGAAACATTTTTAAAACAGTATACATTTACTTGAGGAGCACAACTTTTTAAAATCTCATACACGAGATATTTTTACTGAAAAATAAGAAAAATACTGATTCTATATTTTTTAAATAGTTTTTTGTGTGATGTACTGAATGAACTATTACTATTTTGCAAAACATAAACTACAACACAAATGTGCCACCTGTGCCACTGCAGGACGGGTAAAAGAATAATAAAAGTCATTTTAATGTGTTATTTATCTATATATTTTTCCTGCGACCAGGTGCCAGTTTGAATTACAGTCACTTCGGGCTCACTTCACGTTCCTTGGCAACCAGCAGCTATGAGTGACATTCATTTTCCTTACTGTCAGCTTTCGTATGATCACAGACACTAAGCATTCTGCACTCAGACGCCGCCAATGTCTTTTCCCCCTGCACCACTTTCCTAGTCTACAGAAATATGTTGTTCTGAAACACATGGAAGCATCACTAGAAAGACTGTGTCCATGCAGAGCAGAAGGATTTCCTCCTCAGTCCTCATTTCTCCCTCCAGTCTTTCCTGACATGTCTGACTCAAGCCTCACTCCATTTTGTTTTTGCAGAGTTATCAATGATGCAAAATAACTCCATTATTAATTCTGGCCTAAAGGTACATTCATAGTCTTCTCTATATTTTTTCAATCCTTCAGTCAGTACCCTGCTGGACTTTCATGTCCTTATCAAACAACATATATCTTCTGTCAAAAAACAGCTACTTAAAATAATAACAAATATCAATATTTGCCATAAAATTTTCAAAACCCCAAATAAATAACCTCAAAGGCACAATATTATTTTGATGAGTAAACAGATCTTACAGAAAGTCTAAATTTTTTTCTACACATGCACACTTTGCATTAATTATTATGCTGAATTGACTTTATATATCACAATTTCAGATGTAAGAGGCAATTCATTAGAGGTGGCTAATTTGTACGAATTCATCCGACCTCACTCGAATTCATACGTTTTTTGCAAAATCGTATATTTTATGAGTTGCAAATTTGTATGAATTTGTACGAATGACCTACACCTAACCTCGCGCCTAAACCTACACATCACAGGGGTTATAGACAAATCGTACAAGTAGAGTCGTAAACAAATTAGCCACCTCGTAAAATACGTACAAATTGGCCGTGAGACTGTGTTGATATGTCCATATTCATTTTGATGTTTCATTACTCTGATACCTCTGGCAATAAGAATTTACTGGGAGAAAAGAAAAGAGACATGGCATGTTACACAATCAGTAATCAACAGGCTCTTCTCTTCTCATCCCAAATTGCTTCTTTTAAGGTATGAAATCAGCCTTTTAGCACCTATGTCAATCTGATTTTGTTCACAAGTGGTTGAAAAGAGGCAAGCAGCATAGCATAACGTCTTCTAATAGTGAACAGCTTGTTCATTAAAAAGCAAATATGCATATCTGAACACAAACACAAAAATGTATTCTAGCATTTTCGCTAAATCCTGATTTAAATATGAATTTCTCTTTCTGTGATCTGTCTAAATGAACAAAGGAATAAGGAAAGCGTCGTCTAATATGCTAATGAGAGGCACAAGAAACCTACTAACTGCTTCAAGCTAGCTGATTGCATCTTAAACACAACCACACATAAAATGAACAGGGCTTTGACTTTATGGTAATGCATATGTGTGGAGTCAACGGCTACTTTTGTGCATTCAGCTTCATCATCTGTTAGACTTTTGTCTAGAAATTGTTCTGCTTTGGCAGTGAAAAGACCTACACGGTTGTATGGCAGCTTCACAAGAAGCTAGCGTTAAGACCCTGAGAATGTTAGTCTGCGGGTTGTTGTTATCGCACAATGCAACTCTCTTGATTCCAGTGAAGTTCTGTGAAAAAAGGTAAAATCTAAAAGTAATAAAAATATTTCCGTCAGCGTGAAAAAACAAAGCTTCTTATCTGGATCCCAAAAAAACGTTTATGCCAAAATGTTCTATATTAAAAGAAAGAGACAATCTGGCACAGATAAAACTAACATAGATCAGATTTATTACTGTATTTACATTATTGTAAGTTATATTTGCAAATGAATTAAAATAATACATTACGCTTGCACATGGTCAGGGAGGCGGGGTAACAGGATAAACAAAGGGAATACATAAGAACAGTCCAGTGGTAGTGAGAGTTAGTCTGTTGCCACTTTCCAAATTGTCAAATTAAGCGTAAAAGACAAGTCCAAATCTGTCAACACAACAGACACTGTGCTCTCACTCACAACTCTCTCTAGTCTCATCCAGTGAACATTTTCTTAAAAATGTACAACTGAACATTTTTGCAAACTGTCTAAACTTTATTATGCAGATACTCATGTGAGGTTTTTTTTAACAGCGAAGTCCTTCAGAGAACATTTTGGTTAATGTTTTGTCCCCATCACTTTATAGCAGACCTGAGTCAGTCAGCTAACAACAGAAATGAATAGGAACACTAACGTAGTGTTTGTTTGTCTGACTATGTTAACTGTCTAAAAATGGGACAAAGGATATAACAGAATCTATTTAGAAAAACCATACACAAGAAGTAAATCCAGTTTTTCGGGGCCTGTTCTTCATCGCTGATTGGGTCTGAAAGGGTCTGAGAGGTGACAGATAAAGCAGAGGATACTGAAAGCTTAAAACCAACCAAGCAGAATGAGTGACAGTGAAAAGGAAGACAAGAGAAAAAGAGTGGTACAAAGATGTCTTCCACCACCGTTGGCATGGCAATGGCCGGTTTCTACCTGAGTGGATGCTTTCACACCTTTGATCAGCATGAGATTCAGACTCACACCCGCCTCCAGGAGCAGATGCTGGTCTATCTTTCTATGAAGACCTGCAAATAGCACTAACACATGGCCTTAACTGAGCACAGGTATACAACACACAGAAGTAGAAACACTGATAATAACATGCCCCCCAAGAACAGAATCAGTTCCCACTTAAATTCAGATCACAAATATGGGTTAGAAACCTCATGAGGCTGAGCAAACAATGACAGAATTGTCATTTGCTTGTGTAAACTAATTGTTAAAGTCTCTGGCTTCTCAGATTTAACGCTGAGAACTAAACGCTATCATTCATGTGTCTCCACCAGAGATAAGATCTCAACAGTGTCACAAACTGCCTATGTTTGTAGAGTTATCAGCTCACGATCCAAAAAGATCTGAAACAGGCACTGCAACATTGCTTATCAAATTCTTCCAAAATTAGATTATCTAGACCATGCAATTAAATTTCTGCTCAGTCGCTGCAGCTTTTTGGAAAATAATCATACTTTATAAAAGTTTCATTTTATTTGGCTAAAGTGCAAACAAAAGCCTTTCCCCATATACTGACAACTTGTTTTTATTTTATTTTTTTTTATCTCTCATTAGTAATTAGTGCCTCATTACCAACCAGTCACATGAATAATATTCATAAGCTAAGCGCGTAAGTTTTATGCAATCACTTACTTGCAAACATTTTGTTGCAAACAAGTTTTGTTGGAAAGTGTCTAATAGATTTCACTTTTTCTACATTTTAAATGTGCAGTGTAAAAAGGAGCAAATCCAAAATGATTTATAGTTAAAGAACTGAACAAAAGAGAAAATGACAACATATACAGTATTTGTGAATAAGACAGCTTAAACCTCAGGAGTGGCTGTCATTAGCCACGTTTTCATGCGCAAATTATCTTAATCTGATCGTGAATCAGATTAGAACTGTACTGTGCACATGGACCCTGAAAAAAATAATCTGATTACGACATGCGTTTACATTTGTCACTCGTT
>JAUCMT010000154.1:15787731-15797766 GCA_032357475.1 Enteromius thamalakanensis | reverse complement strand
TAAGTAAAGTATAGATACGTAAAAATTTACTTAAGTACAGTAACGAAGTACAAATACTTCGTTACATTCCACCACTGCGCAGGACCCATCGAGACACATTTGGCAGTAGCTTCCAAGCTTCCTCAAATTGCTAGCGCTTATCGAGGCTCTCTATTGATCACTATAGACATGCCCTGGGGAGCAAAGCACACGTTCGTGTATTCTTCTCTTTCTTTCACAATGTCTACAGTTCTCCTATTTTGTTGGAGATCTGCATCAACGTGCTTTGCTCCCCAACAGACTAGTGCGTGTTAACCGGCAATCTTAAATAACTCTCTTGCATGGAAGAACACGCACTTTGTAAGATGGTTAGTTGCCCTCGACCCTTTTCTTTTCTTTTTCTTTTTTGACAGAGACACTTTTTTAAACTACGACAAACACATAGTTAACACAGAGCGCTTCGCTGAATGACAAAAAGCTATCTGGCCGGCGTTTTCCACGTGCTTATATGCTTCCTGGCCAGTGACGTCACCCGCCATGACGTCCCAACTCATCTTTGGCTGATTTCACACAAGATTCAGAGACGTCACGCTGAGGGTGTTCCCAAAGCGTCTCGTTGACGGAGCTCGAGTTCCTGAAAAGGAACATCATGCTACCTGGTCTCAAGGCATAAATGTACCTGGGTGTACTTTTCAGTGAGACACAAAATATGTACCAACAAGTACATATCACTGCAGTTTAAAAAAAAAAAAAAAATTAACAATAGAGGCACTAAAACTCTGATACCTCTTATTCCTTTTCCCATAAGTTTTGATTAATAAAGAGTAACTTTCGCACAGTTACTTGAGGAATATCATGTTTTGACTTCAAAACAGTATTAATATGCTGGGATATTTAAAAACTGATGCATTTGAACATTAGCGTCACACATATCCAGCTCCATATCTATAGGTTTTCATAGACGGTAGGTTTGTTAGGTAGCTCCAGAGTATAAAGATGTACATCAAAGGTGAGGAGTTTTGGTTTGAATCCCATGTGACCACAAATTGTCAAAACTGTTCAAATCTGTGTAAAAGGAAGTTGAAATGGCATGGTTGCATCAACAAATGTGATTTTATACCAGTTTTGCATTTGTTAACTATCAGGTAGGTTTAGAGATTTGGTGAAGGGTATATTTTCCAACATGATAGAGCATAAACTTTCAGCAAAGGTCCATGGATATTTCAATTTTGAACCACCACAATACATATTAATGTTATAAATAATGTTCCAGGGTTCACATATTGAACCTGTGTTTTAGTGCAACTCAGTGGACATTTCTGTTTGAAACTGGGGCTTCTTCTCCCCGTTCTTTCTATCCTCCGGTCCTGTTTGTCACAGTATGATCAAATAAAAAGATACATTTATACATTTAATTATATATATATATATATATTATATACAGGCTCTGAATGATGATAGCATAGCTACACATACACACTTTAATGCATTATTTGTGCTACTGACAGACCGGAAAAGGAAAAAATAGAAGAAAAAAAAGAAACTGGGGCAAAACGTGCAGTAAGGCATGTAAAAACAGTGTTGCACAAAAAGTGCAAAGAGGTACATCATTTTATCAGACCAGGATGTACTAATCCCAAACAACTGAACGCTAGTTATTTAAACATATTTATCACTGCACTCATGTGCATACATATCTGTGATCAATTACAGTCACTGAAAAAAAACATTGCAAATAGAAAACGTTTATGCAAGTGCAATTATTTGTTCATATCTAATACATGTGAAAGCGAAAATAATACATTAGGCTGACTGACAGATTGTGTTTGTGTATGTCTGAGCATGTATGTGTGCAGTCTGGATAAATCAGACAGGCACACAGTCATCACAGACAGTCACTTTATTCTGCCAATCAAACACATGAGGGTGTCAGAAAGATGGTCCAATTTCATGCAGATTCTTACACTCCTGATCAAACCTCAAGAATATGCACACAAAAGAGCCAGCACAAAATGAAACCCTGCTTCTTTCGTTGCCCCTTAGATCTTTCTTACTCTCTCCATTTAGCACTGTCAGCCCGTTCTGCTCTCTCTTTCCTATCGAGTAACACACCGTGATGTTACATTAATCATTTTACCCACTGTATAATTACATTATCTTCAGTCTCCATCCATGCAAGTTAAACCCCAATAAAAGTCTGAGGATGTCTCTATAGGAGACAGGCAAACTAATGCAGATCCATCAAAAGTGAATAGACACATATAAATCTGTCAATTCAAATATAACCAACCCTCTTTCTCATTTAGTTTTTCATTTCCATGTAAATGGAGTTGGATTACAGTGATGTGGCACCTAATAGGACCAGCATGCAATCCTGAAATGAAAAATTGCGAATAAATGGGCACACATACCACATAACCTATAAAATATCTCATGATATATCCTCTATTCACATTTTTCAGGGATTTAAAAAAAAGACAAAAATATTGATTCGGAGCAAACATTTTTACTCTGTTTCTTAAGGTCTGGTTTTGTCTTGTCTTTTGCTCTCAGGCCATATGCTGTTTCTTCATTTCTTTCTCACATTCTTTTGAAGAGCGCATTCCTTGTGCTGTGCCTGGTTTCTGTAGTTTAGAGCAGCAGGGACCTGCAGACTCTCTGTTTGTCAGATTGACTTATACGAAACACAAAGCTCTGGGGAGAGTATAACAGGTCCTCCTCAACAGAGCTCCTGAACCCGAGCTGCATACACACACACACACACACACACACACACACTGCAGAGCAATTTAGTTTGAATGTCTAATCACACAGAAAGTTGGCACCACTGCCAATAAAGCCAAATTAGATGAACTTGCAGACACATAAAACTTTCACTAAAAGAAATGTATCAAAATGTTCATGGTAATACCATGTTTTTGGTTGGTTGAATGCATACGCTGTGGAATTATTTGAAGTAGCTTGTAGCACCATGTGAATAATATAGAAAATGCAAATGTTATTTAGAAAATAAATTAATTAATCATGGATCTATCTATCTATTTAATTATTACAAATATTTATTACACAGCTCTCTGGAATGCTTGGTTCTGATTGTTCAGTTGAGACATTTGCAGGATCGTTCTTTTCAAATAATAACAATTATAAATATAATAATAATATATTGTCTTACTAACATTTCTAAGTCACATGGTACTATATCGTTTTGTGGAAGGATGAAAATGTTAATTTAATTTAAATTGTTTCAAATTCATATTTATGTCCAGTTTTTTTCTTGGCCGTGTAATAAGCAGGATAATGTTCAGGCAGCTTGTAGTTATCGCAAAATAAGCCCCTTCAGAGTGATACAAGACCCTCCGCTGATCACACTGTAAAAAATATGGATTTTTGGCAGTAAATCATTTTAACCATTGGAACTGCCACAGTATTTCTCATTAATGATATGACGTTGCTTCAAACCGATCAGTGCCGTAACACTTGCTTATGTTTAGCGACCCTACATGAGGATTGCATTGTGAAAATACCCTTCTCTCTCTGTGTCTCTCATCCACTCATTGCTTTATCCTCCCCTGAGAACCTAAAGGTAATGGAGCAGGGCAGCATGCTTAATTCAGGAAGTGGAAAAACTGTATTGAGTAGAGGCAATGGATTCAGGGCGCATGTAATGGCCATGTGGGTGGAACGCATACATACACGCATTTATCACACACTTTTCAACAAGCACAAAATATGCTAAATAAATTCTGCAACCATTGACTGGTGCTTGTTTAACACCCTGCAAACGAGCCGCTCTAATGAATTTAATTAATCAGGTGAAGTGAACAGGTTCATGTCGGATAAATAAGGTTCAGGTCAACCTTGTGGAGTATTATAAAGCCAAGTCACAAAGAGCTTTATGGCTCTCTCTTCAGACAGCACTACCCACATCCAGCAGCAGTGCTGGTAAAAAGACTCGACCAATCAATAGCAGAGATGAAGGGGGGCTGAGATTAATGGGCCGGCGGTGGCAGGCCAAACAAGCTCTAATTTGTTACACTCATCTATAATCACACTGTCTGAAACTGCTACCAGATTTCTGCTCCGTAATTCATGCAACAGATTAGTAGTTTATGCAAATTTCAGAAGATCTTCAAGGTATTAAAAAGAAGAAATGACAAAAATATGTGTCTTTATGTTAACTAAATCTAAAATTCTTAAACGTTTTTCTTAAATAAATAATAACAATAAATATTGGATCTTAAATGAAAGTTAGAACTGCATTAGAAATGTTGCAAAACAAAACAAACTTTAAAAAATATATAATATATTAAAATGAGTCCTGTCAGACGGTTAATCACGATTATCTTATTCAAAAATAAATGTTTTTATTTGCATGATATCTGTTTTTGTACTGTGTTTATTTGTTATGTATATATTGAAACACACACATACAGTACATCCATGTAAATGCATTTATATATGTTTATATATATTTGATATTGTATATAAGTGCATTATATATACATGCATGTGTTTGTATTTATATATTCATAATAAATATACACAATATACACAAAAAATATATAAAGAAAAACCTTTATTTTGGATGCAATTAATCAATTAATGCAATTAAAAATATAGCTTAAAGCTTATCCAAAATTAATATTAATAAATTATATTCTAGTATAGCCTATACAAATACTATTATAATGTATGACTATTATGTGTTTACAGATTACATAGTGTATATATATATATATATATATATATATATGTGTATATATACAGAAAAGCGTGATATGAATTCCCTATTCATATGAAATAGAAGCTAAAGTAAATGGTATATACAGTATAGTTCAGCATGTGTGATGGATGGAATTAATATTTGCTCCACATCACTTAGAAGACAGGGAAGATTACTCACCAGGCCTGGGCCTTTTTCCGGGTCATACTTTTTCTAAGCCACTTGGAGTGAGGGGTCAGGTGGTAGATGAGCTGTCTGCAGATTTTATCAGATGACTTCACTGTGTCTGAGTCCTGAAAGAACAACATGAATAGAAAGACACAATATAAAATGAAAAACAGCCCTTTGATTAAATTTGACAAGACAAATGTAGAGCCTGCGGCATGAAGTTCTCATATTCTGCCAGTAAACAAAATAACGCACTATAAAAACCAGATCAGGGCAGTTTCTTATTGCAGTCATTGTTTCCCTAAAGTTTTATGTGCTTTTTAGATCTAAATTTAGATTTGGACCAAAAAGTACATCAGAAAAATAATCTTCTCTGAGACTGAATCGTCTCTGTCATATAATCCAGATTGGCTTTGTGTCTTGTTTTTTTCTTCTTTTGCCTTGTGGATTTAAAAAGATGGTCATTCTAAGCTTTGAATCATTAAACTATTTCAATGTGTACCGGCCAAATGAGGTTAATTCCTCAGATACAGATCAGTGAAAGACAAGAGCGAACAAAAAAATAATAATTTTAGATGATTTATTCAAATCATCTTTAAACGAATGAGCGTTTCTGGGTAGGTCGATCTGTCTCTGTCTGCGCTACCTTTTACAAAATATTCTGGATAAAGTGTTTAAGACAGCTGTCAGAGGGCATGCCACTGGAGGAGGGACACTTTCATGCCTCTAAATTAAATGATAAAACTCATCGATTTTAATTTCAGCGAAAGTCATCTATGCAATGTCATTTGGACACTTTGTCTGCTTTAAACAGAGCTGTACAGTTGCTGTTGTTATCTTTACCCATGATCACACTGGATCTGGGGCATAGTTAAATACAGACGGCACAATTTGTTAACCCCAGATTTAAAATGTACTAACTGGATTATTGTGGATTTAGATGTCACAATCCAACCTGACTCTCTAAACCAAAATTTCACTGCAGTGTTGCCTTCTATTAATAACTTGCACCCTGCTTTGATGGAAATCTCTGGACCTCCCGCTGATACAAGTGAGGTGACGGTTTCACATTTAGAGATGCAAAACTGACTGTGCACTGCAAACTGTAGGAGGTGGAATAAATCATGTCATCAAATATTTATGCCGGGACAGGTGTGATGTTAAACCAGTGCCATTTAATACACCAATGGTCTTTCAATGGGCAAATTCAGTTCATAGCTGCAAAACTTCAGACTGTACAATTTAGACTGTGTTGTTTTAAAAAGTACAGCACATTCAAAGTCATTGTCATTTTTTTTCAGCTCTTTCTATGCAAATGAGGCTTAAAATAGAATGTGCCATATATTGCAAAAGTGTCTGGCTACATTTTTTGTGTTCATATTATTATCATATTATTATTACAAGTATCATATTATTATTACAAGTGATTCATATTATAAATTATGAGAAACTTAGTCAATAGTTATGATATAAAAAGTCATAATTTTGAGGTCATAAATAGGGTATACACGTCTAACTCTTTTGGTCACAATTAAGACATACATATTATAGTAGACAGTTAAACTCAATTAGTAACTTAATTTTTACTTATTATCTTATGATTTTTAATGCAATACTTCTGACTTTGTCATAATTATCTTTTAATTAACTCATATTCTCATATTTGTTATCTAAGAAATTTGCCTTATCATCTAATTATTGAATCTTTTTCTGTAATATCCACTTTATATGATAATCATTTTTTTATAATTAAAACTTTAAATCTTGACTTGTCATATCATAGTTTTAATGTCATACTTATGTCTTATATTATAATTTCTTCTTGACGTCATAACTGTGACTTTTTACATAATATTGTTTTTTTTTTTATGTCAGAATTTTAACTTTGTATGTGAAAATTGTGAATTTCTATCTCATAATTTTAACTTCTCATTTCATAATTGTGTCAGTTGTACAGTTTTTATCTCATGCTTGTTCATATGTACTGAAATGGGATTGCAAAATATTGAATCCTGTGCAATGGCATCATGCTCAGATCCTTTTGTGGCAATCATCTCTCTGATATAATCAAATTCAGCCACTGTCACTTGCAAAGCAGGTCAGGCTGAAGCGTGCAGTTTCCTAGTGACTGTTTGCTTACAGTCCTATAGTCTATACTGAGTGTCACACTGAGCTGAATCTTTAAATGAGAATGTACATCTCCTTCAAACCACCTCCTCATGACTCTAACAGCCGCACTACAAGATCTCCATCTAATTTAATGCATCTCCTATACTCAGCAGCAGCCTTTGAGTTTAGCAACTGCATTAATCATCATGAGAAGAATGGACAAGAATGATAAGCTAACAGACTTTAGTTTTCAAAAAACTGCTAGTTTCTACCATGCCCCACAGCTGGTATGCCTTACATCTCGAGACTTCAGCAGGAAAAGGAAATCAGTCTCAATGGGATGGCCTGCGGTGCTGATTCGAAGATCCTGGATAGCTGTTGGGCTAACTTTAGGCGCATGGATGATTTGCTGATCTTCGATCGTATCGTACTTCCAGCATATCAGCGAATTCAGACACAGTGCCTCGGATAACAATCTGAATATCCTTCAAAGGATTTGTTCATTTAAGGAACGGTTGTGATGCAAGTTGTTAAAATAACAACTGACCTCACTCAAAAACAAGAGTAAGTTAGGTTTAAGTTGACTGAAGAGATGATGCATTTCTTTTCATTTACTTTATTTAGCTATCAATAAAGTGCAGAAATTACACGCTGAAGTGAAGCCGAATGACTCACCTTCTTTGGGCACTGCATGTCTTTAGCCAGGCTCAGCAGTAGCTCATGAGATATGGGGTCCACCAGGTTCAAAAAGGATGCGTTCTTATAGAGGATATCATTGAGCGACGTACCCTGTAATCCCAGGTCCTGAAAAAGAAAAAGATAGAAAGAGAGCATGTATTATTAGTGCTTCACTCAAGCTGCCTCTTCTGGCAATTTCATGATGTACTGTATGACTCTGAATCTTTATATTTGTCCTTTTTAATTTTGATAATGCCAGGGATTTATGCTTAAATCTATATCCATATAGGTAGTTAGGTACACAAGTTATCTTGATTAAAGTTAACCAAAGCCACATTTACTAATAATTTCAAACAATTTCCATATATTAGTGTGCATTTAGTGACTCTAAAATCAAAACACAACAACCAGATTTTTTGGTTGAGAGTATACGTTTGGGCTAATAGCAATACTGGATTCAGGAGAGAGTATCTGTGAGTGAATGTATTTAAATTCTGAAATGAATTATATGATAAGCTGTCACACATCTTAGTACATTGCAATTTTGCAAAGTTTCATTATACTCAATGATGCGCTACAGTGCCCAATGAATCTCTTATTTACATTGTGTCTACACTGTGTTTGTTATAATGAGAGGATCTGTGCACTAAACAAAACTCTAGCGTTTGAGCCGTGAGAAGATTCTGAAGATTCTTAAACATCTCTGATTGGCCATTGCATTAATGAAATCAACAGATATGTCTGTGACTGGCTAAAATGCTCAACGCTGCCAAAACAACATGTAAATAGTAACATCTGACCAGTGAATGAAAACCCGCCTTGTAGGTTTGATTACGTGTTTGTGATGGTAGGAAAGAGGGACAGTACTGCTTTAAACACACCAGATAGAAATGTAAACAGTTTTTAAAAATTTACCTTTGGGGGGAGGTGGGGGTGGTGCTTTAAAATTAGTTTATTTTGCATCTAAATTTGATTTTGACAGCTGTCCCAAAAAGTCAACCGGCCCAAGAGACCCAGTGTTGCGTAGAATCGAGAACATAACTTTCATGTATTATGCAACTTTGATTTGCATAGATAAGAATAACTCTAGAATGGCAAGATTGGGGTGTTTCACTGAGACAGAGTGAGAGCCGCAGACTTTCAGTAACACAGAAGGAATTATGAAACTGCCTCCATTGGGTTATTAATATTCAAAGACCAGATGCTTTTATCTGTGGTGACTTGCATATTCTGATTGGAACAGGTCTTTGCACTCAGTACGGTTGGAGTGTGCATGCTTAAATGTGTTTAGCTGCAGGGAAGGAGACGCCCACACCTACCCACCTCTCTGTCCCCTACTCTTCTTCATCCATCCAGCACCAAACACACTTCTCTTTTTTTCCCCATTATCGTGTGCTGAATCTCAATTCCAGACAAAAAAAAGAGCACAGAGGTCATTTCGACTGCTGGAAAGACCTGCTTAGACCAGCATGAATTTCCAGAATGAATATTGGAGTGCGCTGGTTTGAAGGTTGAGCTTGTATTGTTTCTTTCAAGCCATGATCATTGCAAAAAACATGCCTGTGGCGACATTTCGGTAAAATTAAATTACTGCTGCGAGGCTCTAAAAGTGCAGTTTCATCTGAATTGGATGAATCTGGTAAAATGGTAGAATTGTATGTATCACGCCAGTTCTGAATTGAAAGGGTTCTCCACCACAAAATGAAAAATTTGTCAATAATCACTTACTCCCATGTCGTTGCAAAACCTATGAAAGCTCTGTTTGTCTTCGGAACACAGTTTAAGATATTTGAAGATGAAAACTGTGAGTCTTTCGACTGTCCAATTGACTGCCAAGTTATGAGCACTGTCAAGGTCCAGAAAAGCATGAAGGAAATCATCAGAATAGTCCAATCTGCCATCAGTCATTCAATCAGGATTTTTGCAAGAAGAATACTTTATTTGTATGCAAACAAATAAAAATGAAAGACAGTTAAGTAGTTATTTTTATTTTCTTTGTGTACATATTCTTGTTGCTTCATAAAATTCAGATTGAACCACTGATGGAAGATTAGGAGTATTTTGACAATTCAATTTTGACAATTCTGGACCTTGGCAGTCACAAGATATCCAATATATCTTCAATTGTATTCCAAAGACAAACAAAGCTTTCACGTGTTTGGAGAGTTTGCATGGGAGTGATTAATGATTAATGGCAACATTTTTATTTAAAGAAGGAGTAACCTTTTTAAAATCTGGTGAGTGGCACTAAAAGGTTAATCACATTTGAAAATCCCAGCCCAATTGATAAAAACTAATTGATAGCAGGGACGTGCACAGGGGGGTTGCTCAGGTTGCCCTGGCAACTGCCCATATGCCCTTTTCGACTCACGTTGCCC
>JAUCMT010000154.1:15773175-15787631 GCA_032357475.1 Enteromius thamalakanensis | reverse complement strand
GGCTGCATTAAAATACATTATGTGGCTATGGAGAAGCAAGATAATATGACGCACTGACGTAATGAATATGCAAATTGTCATATGACGTCATCTAGCGACGTCTAGGGGTTCCCCTTTTTTAGGTCAGAGCAACTGCCCCTCAAAATTCCTGTGCACGTCCCTGATTGATAGTGTTATTAGAAACAAACATGAGTTAAAAGAATCGTTCACCCAAAAAATGAAAATTCTGTCATCATTTACTCACTCTCAAAAAGTTCCAAGTCTGTATCAATTTCTTCGGCAGAACGAACACAAAAGAAAGTTTGTAACTAGACTGTTTTGGGTCACCATTGACTTCCATAGTAGGAAAAAAAATGTTATGGAAGTCAATGGTGACCCAAAACATCCTGATTATAAACTTTCTTTAAAATCATCTTCCTTTGTGTTCGGCAGAACAAAGAAATTTATACAGGTTTGGAACTACTTGAGAGTGAGTAAATTATGACAGAATTGTCATTTTAGTGTGAACTATTCCTTTATACAAATGGTGGTGTTTTATTTCCTTTTGCGTTTATTTTATGTAACTGCAGAGCATTTTATCTAAAGGGTACATTTTTTTAAAGGGTAAAGTCCACAAGTATGTGGACTTTACTAGACACTTCCTTTTTCTAATTTAGATTAAAAAAGTGAAAATGAAATAATAAAATAATCATCTTTAGAAAAACAAGAGGCAGGTAAGAAGATAAGTAGGGCCAGTTATGCACACACAAGTCTCAGATGGTGGGGAAGATGTGTTTTTGTGAGGATTTCTAATGTTGCTTGGCTCGCTATGTCTCTCTTAACTCTAACAAATAATTTTATCTTCATTTGAACAACACTCTCCAACACAAACAAAGAAATTATAGTGAAAGTCAACTTAAATTGACCTGAGATGTCAGTAAGTAGGACATGATGATGAAAAACCTTTTAGGATTTCAAAAGAATTCATGTTACAGTGACTTACAAGAATCCTAAAAATATCATCTCTATGACAAGCCTTTTGAGAAAGAGACTTGAGTAAAAAAGACCAAGCACCGGCTGACAGCTGCCCCAAGTTATATCATGCGAGATCTGGGGCTGTCAGCTTGTTTTTTAAGATGCAGTCCGGCTAGCTGGTATCTCTAGATCCTTTATGCCAAAATAATTTTTCATCAGTGTGAGATCACTATATATGTAGCAGTCCTGTCACCAAATCACATCTCTGTAAGTAAAAAGCGGAAAAGCGGGCAAGATGACTCACGGAGTAAGACGTTCTCCACTTTAGTTTCTACTTAAGCACAGAATTCAGTGCAATTACTAGTGCTGTTCTGATATTTATATACATTTTTTATGCTAATTGTGTTTAATTATAGTGCTGTTAAATTACTAATCACGACTATTCACATCCAAAATAATGTTTCTACTGTCTAATTATATGACTATCAAAATAGACAAAGAAATACATGTAAATATTTCCAAAATATATACTGCATGTGTGTGCATTTAATCCTGATTATGACAACAACAACAAATAAATATATAATATATTTCTGCAAGATATATTTCTCTTTCTGTAAAAATCAGATAACAGATGGTTTCCTACAGGGGGTTTCTTGCCTGGTAGGAGGTCCTCATACTCAAGTTTTGTGCTGTAACAAGTATATTAGCAAATGTTTATTTCCTCTAATAATAAACTAGATGGTACATCATCATAATGCACATGCTCAATTCATATGCTGCAATGTATCATCATTTGTACATTGTTTTTTAGACAGCGATCTACCCAACTCGTGTTCTCTTATCAGTTGCTTGTCCATGTCCACTCTAATTGTGTTAGGTCCTGTTAGCAGCTCTGAAACATGAGACCTATTTTTAATTCTCTATTTCCTGATAATGGGAAAAAGACTGTGAATGCACACAGAGGACCACACCGCAGGTCTCCGGTGACACGCAGCATAGGTATCCAAGACTATCTTTCTGTGTTGATTAAAACACTCTCTGCTCTGGGATGTCAAATTCTCAAATGTAATTAACAGCGCATCCTGAGAGAGGGAGAAAATGAAAGGGGACTATAAAAAATGAATTTAAAAAAGAAAAACAAAGGCATGACAACAGGCAAACTGGGGGGGAATTACATAAAAGGCTGAAAACATGAGAAGAGAGCACACAGTGTGAATATAAATTACACACAAGAGACTAATAGATATAAGACCTGCTGGTACATGCCTGTGCAACTCCTGTACTTGATTCGTGTGACTTGCTGTACATATTAATATGTTAGAACTCTAGGAGGCTTTACATTTTCCTGCTGGAACATTTCATGCCTAAACAAACCTTACAGTAAATATAGGAAACCTTGTTGTTCAACTATACAAATCAACATGCATTAATATTTGGAATGAAAGCCTTATACCTTTTCTAACAATACAGTCTCACTCCAACTCGTCACATTTTGACGCTTGTTCAAGACCCTTTTGCCTCACTTTTTAAAGATCAAGGTACCCCTTTTTAGTCCTTTTGACATGAAGGGTCTTACGTTTTATTGCATATATGTAGGTGTGTGATTTTTTAATGTAAACAGTCAAAACTGTTTTATTTAAATTATATTGTTTACGCATTTATGAGCATGTAACCCAACCCCTGCCTCTAAACCTACTGTACCATCTGCCAATAAAACCCAAGATATAGCAGGCAGATACAACCACCGTTATCATTTATTTTAAAAATATAAATTTTCCAAGTCTTTTGATGCACGATTGAAAAAAATGCAGCTACAAGAATCCTTATGTGAACGATGGTTGTAAAATGCCATTGGCTCTTGTGTGCCTCGTGACCGATTGCGTCATGCTATGGGACAGCTGTATGGTTTATTCATTTGATAGGACAGACAGGAAGCAGTAGAGAGATGTGTGGGATGGGTTCAGGAAAAGACTGCGAGTCAGGATTCAAACCCGCGATGCCCAATGTGCAACAACACTGAACTGCCCACAGGGCTATTGGCACCGACATTGAGTATTCCAAATAAGATCATTTTTATTGATTAAAACCTTGTGTTTTACTCTTTTCTTTACATAAAGACTTTGTATGGTTTCAGAAGACTTGGAATGTGATGCAACTTGTTTGTAATTTATTTATCCTGCTTGTTTTTGATTAGTTTGTGCAATAACTACTTGTGACTGCATTTGCCTGTGTGTGTTTATATTGTTCAGAGGTGGGAAGGTTTAGGGAAGGGGTGAGATTGGGTGCTCAAATAAAAGTAAAAAAATTATATAATACAGTTATATATCCATGCAAACCATTACATTAAGCCAAACAACTGAAAACAACAGAGGACCCTTCACCTCGAAAAAAAGGGGCACCGTGATATTCAAAAAGCGACACAAATAAGCTTGACCAAGCGTCAAAATGTGTGAGAATGTGTTGATTATAAAAGTGGCTGTCTATCTGGAACAAGGCTATTTCAATAGGCTATTTATGCTTTGATATCTACTTTTTTGGTTAATAATATACTTATAAAAATAAGAAGAAGCACTGTAATTTTAATATATATATATATATATATATATATATATATAATATAATAAAATGTGATGCATTAAATATCTACTGGCATCCTCTTTTTTTTTACCTTCTTACATCTACTTTTTTGGTTAATAATATACTTATAAAAATAAGAAGCACTGTAATTTTAATATATATATATATATATATATATATATATATACATATATATTATATTTGCATGAAAATGTTTGTACATTAAGCTACAGTACATTATATAAAAAAGTTTTAGTTTCAAAATTCTTGTTTCTTTTCACTATCTACTGAAATATCTTTGATAAGCCAAGCAACAGATCCATTTATAATTCTTGGCAGATGCTTTCTAATCAAAACAACAGATGAAAATCAACAGTAGCCAATTTATATGAGCAAGGCAACAGCATTTGGAAAGAGGGAATGAGCAGCTGCAAAGACTGGAACATTCAGAGCAAAAGAGAGAAGGAAAGAAATGAGAGACAGAGTTTTATAGAGTTGTTTGCATGTACTTTTGGGTTGGAGAATAACGGAAGAACTAAGAACTACTTTAAAACTCCATTTTGGTGCGGCATGGGTGGCATCTCCTTGTCATTTTGACACAGTAATCATATAACATCAGAAAGAGATTGTAAAGTGAACAGTGACTGTGACAAGTTCTGCCCTCATATCAGCACTTTTAACACAGCAGGAGAAAAATATCAGCCTTCATTTTTACTCCAGGCAAAATAATAATGAAAAAATACTTTTTGCACATTTAGGATTATGGAGAACATGCAACATTTAGTCAGCGCCACCTGGCCGATATCTGATTGGCTTAAGTAGAGGGTGGGTGGAGTCCATCCATTTGTGGATTAGTGTTATGTTGTGTCTGAAATCGCTTACTTCCCTTTTATATAGTACGGAAAAACAGTATGCAAGTTGAGTAGTATGTCCAAATTCATAGTAAAGGAAATTCAGTAGGCTAGAAGTACCCAGATGACCAACTGATTCAGCCCGGTATCTATAGCAGGCATACTATGGACACTTTCCTGTCCCATGAGGCTCCGGGAGAGGAGGTTGTCATATTCAAAAACTGGCGGAAAGTTGAGACATGGCTTATTTCAAGTGTAAGTACCTCAGTAATTAAATGACACTTGTTTAACACAATCTAAATAAACGGATCACTTATTGAAAAATTTCAGATTTTGCGAATTACACGTGACAACATTGATATGGCGGATATAGTAAGTCCTAATTCCATTCATACTACCCACATTCATACTACATAGAACGTACTTTTTAACAGTCCGGTAGTATGTAGTACCTACTTAAGCAGTATGCGATTTCGGATGCTTGAAATGTTTCCAAATCCACAAATACGCGCAGCGATCTACAAATGCACAGGAAATAATTCTAAAGAGCCCCTTAAGGTACATGGTGGGGGGAAAAAATCAGGGTGGGTAAGAAAAGAAATTAAAGGTAAAAAAAGTTTTTTTTTTCTTCAAATCTTTTGCGTTCTCTTGCAAAACTATTGCGTTCTCTGGTGTAACCAGTTGAGTTTCCTGTGGTTCAGACATAAAGGTTCATGGAGGAATTCATTACTTGGAATTTGGACTGAAGTATAAAGAAATACAGTCAGTGCTTAGTTCAAGGCACAGTTTTGACATCAGTGAAAGACACCAGAAAAGGATATTATGTGAAAAAGGATTAGGTGTGTTCAAGGTGTGCAGAGACCAAACGTTGTATGACATCAAAGTGAAATTGACCACATCGCGCATATGGAAGCATCAGCTGTCAAACGCATCGGATATGGGTCACCTCGTACGAATATGTACGAATTCGCTTTCGGTCTCTGCAGCAACGCCTCTAGTGATGTAGAACTGTTCCATCACGCAGCAGTCTAATCCTTTGGAAATGTAAAAGTTTTGCGAGAGAACGCAAATCATTTTGCAAGAGAATGTAAAAAAAAAAACTTTCCACCTTAAATTTTTTTTTTACCAACCCCGATTTTTTTCCTCCACCATGTCCCTTAAGGGGTTCCGTACAATTCACATATAAATGCCAGGCAAAGTTTTGTTTGTATAAAATAAATATTTTCCAACAGCAGCACATGTACATGACACCCCTTATGTGAGTGACCTTGTGATCCCCTGCACTCCTCTGTCATCAGCGGTCAGCTCTCTCTGCTGCTGTGTACTGTGTTGATTAAATGGGTCACTCTGACAGAAGAAATTTATTATAGAAGCATCCAGGCATTAGTATTAGTGTTTGTGAGTCTCGACAACAAATAATAGCAGCAAATCCAGCAAATGATTTCTTGCACAAGGTGACTCACTGCAGCACTATGAAGCGAGCCGCACAACGGGTGTCTGAAGTGGAAATGCCAAGACACATCTCACCTACTGGAAACCATATAAGGGGTCAATGACACATGAGGATGTCTGAGGTGATGAAAATGGGTAGTCTAGTTTAAAACACATGTGCCATGTTCAGATAAATGTCATTTTTGTATTCTTGTTGGTTTTATATATCTTTAGCTATTTTTATGCAAAAAAGGGTAACGTCAAGACAAAACTGCTAAAAGTGTCAAGCGGTGTAACCATTGAGTTAAAAACTACTGTAGTGTTTTCATTTAACTGTAAATATGCATGTGTACACAACTCATTCATTTTACTTTAATTTACTTACTTTCTACAAATGCAGTAATGTTTGAGTCACAATAATTCGTAAAGATTAGGTTTATTATAGTTAAATGAAACTAAAACCATTAAAAACATTTTCATCACTTGCATTAAAAACAGTTAACTTTTTTTCAGTTACTTGCCAGAGCAATATTTCTAATTTTAATTGAGTTTAATTTGGTGTACTGAAATGACTACAACTGGAATGAATTTAATAATAACTTGACAGAGTTATGTCAAAATTACGACCGGTTGGTTGTTTTTGTTTGCTGGTTTTCTTGTCACATGACAATAAAATGGCTTCCAGCTCCTTGGTTGCAGGCTTCAAATAAAATAAAATAAAAATAAATATCTGGCAGATATTAATAATATATTTTAAAAGTGCAAATTGTACATATATAATATTACTTTAAATACTTTAATTATTATGTACACTATATTATGATATTAAACCATTAAAAAATAATCAAAATTAAATTACATTAAAAAAAAAAGATTTAAAAAATAATCAAATAATATGTGTTTGTGTGCATGATTGTTTTACACATTTTTCCTTTTTTTTTTTAAATGTAATATTTCCCCAATTTGGCTTTGCACACTTTAACCTCTCAGAAATACCTTTAATTCAGAAATTGTAAACAGGAATAGTCAAGTGATTTCTAAATGAAATCCATTCTATGACCATGTCTTTGTGTGTCCTACTGATGCATCTGTGCAATATTTGGTTCAGTGATTGCAACACATGCTGTCTCAATAAAGCAGCGATAGAGCCAAACTCATGCATGTTTTACAGCTGTCTTTGTCAGGTGCACGTTTATTAAGCACTGCAGGACGTTTATTTCCCTCACCTTCCTCAACAGTTTGAGCACGTCCGTCGCCTCTTCTCTCTTCCTCTCCCGAAGGAGCTTCTGAATCTCTCGGATCCAGGCGACTCGTCTGACATACGGGCTGTGGTTGGCTCTCCTCAGCATCCCCGGCAGCTTATCCGACCTCAGCATCAGGGATGTAAACAAGAAGTCTCCGCTCCGATCGCTCTCTCCCGTGCTGTCGAGATGTTTCCGTCGCCTCCTTGAAAAATTCTCGTTGTCGAGACTGTTTTGGCGGCTGAGTCTGGAGCCCATGATCTCAATTACGCTGAAATAACAAATGTTACGATAAATAGGCTACTACCTTTTTACGGCGTAACCATGGCACCCTGGACGATAACGCCCAGAGGTTTCCACATCGGTCCGAACTTGGGCAGCACGTACTCGCTCTGCTTACAGTCAGTGTCCTTTGTGAAATCCGCTCGACGACAGGAGTAGTAGTTTTTCGCTGTAGAAATGTTAGTGTTGTGTTCTCTATCCCGGCTCTCGCACCTTCGTATTTGTGTTTGTTGTCAGCAGGACACGTCCGCTTGATGCTCTAGTTGGTATTCAGTGGATGATGGAGATGTTCTCCACAGCACCACGCGTGGATCATTACTCGGTGCTGTCCTGCCATTGGCTAACGGTGTTTCGTGTACTGTATGTGCCCCACATGCCAAGAAAGAAAAATGTGAGGTGATTAAGTCAAAACAACATTTGAATCGATTTTTAAGGAAGTTTATTTAATTGATGGGCAATTAATTTCATGAACTGATGCTGAGTATGAGGTCGCATATTATAGAAATCGATAAAAGATGCTGAACAACAGCATTTGTCAAAAACGGTAAAACGAATATTTCTCGTTAAATTCAATAAATTATATAAAAAAAACTAAGCTCTTCTAGCATGTTGTTAACAATAGCGACGTCAACATTGTTGTTGTTAGAAATCAAATAAATAAGTAGAGGAATACAGTAAAGTAGAAAACAAAACAAAAAATCATTATTGTGCATTTTACCCCCATTCTAAGTGTAACTCTAAAATCTTGTAAAAATGCTAGGGGAAAAAATGTTAATAGGTTAAGAGCTTTATATAGCGAAAACTGTAAACCATCTAACCCGGCATTTCATGTAATTTCAAAGTAAAATGCTGCTAATTGTACAGCTTAAAAAAAAATAGAACAAATAAATTATAGTTTTTGACTATAATTTACAGTCAAAAACTGTAAGCTGCTATTCCCAAAACTCCACATTTGATAGTATTTTGCTTAAATAATCTTGTATTTTAATAGTTTTTGTTATCAGTTATATACATGTGGGCTTTATGTTACATCTTCTGTTGTTTAATAAATGTTTTTTGCCATATTTAAGTGCCGTGTGTTACCATGATGGTGCTTTGTGTTTGTGTGAATCACCTTCTATATAACAGCATATCTGCTTGTAGTGAAGCTGTTTTTGAAGCAGAATGTTAAAGGTTCAAAACATATTTTAATAGCAGTGTGCATTGCTGAATTTACTGGTTTACATTCGAAATGTCTTGTTAGTAAATTACAGTTTTATGCTGAAAAAATTTATTTACAGTTTTTCTTTATATTTGACAATTATTTTGGCAACCCAGTTTCTTTTGAAAGAGAGTAATATCTATTTAGAGTAAAATGTATTTATTTATTTAGTATCTATTTTATAACTGTCACGGTGAATTTTGCGGGGTACTGTTTATTTCCTCATGTAATTTCATAAAAGTTTTTGGGGCTGTTTTTGTAGCAATTCACTAAGTAGTAATGGGAGAAACTATGCTCAAAACACCATGGGCTGATATAAAAAAGACAAGTAACCTTTCACACTTCATTCAATTAACGGAAACTGAACCAAGATCAGGTACAACCACATATGAGTTATGAGATATAAGCTATCTATGGTGAAACATACAAATTTTAAAAAAGTTTTAAATCGAATGTTCGAAACAGGCCTATGATGTAACAAAGCCTTGTGTGCTGCAATCACGTGACCTGGTGAATTCAATGCAAGTTCTAAACCTTTCTCGTCATGTCATAATTACTGTAATTTTGAGATGCAAAAACATGAAGTTCTACTCGGAGCTGTTCATACTCTTGGAGTCAGACGTATCTCACTATCAATGACTAGGCATAGCACCATAATTCTGAAGTGGTCAGGTACAAGTTGTACCTCTCAGAAAAGTTCCCAGTGCACAAGCTGTAATTACAATTTCTACCAACACTTTTTAAAATCATAGCAATTATGATATGGAATGAACGCAACTATTAGAAATAAAAGATTCATAAATGTTTGGAAGCTTCTTAAAACAGTATTTCTAAAGATACTTAAATCTCAAACCATCAGATTCGTAAACAATGTTCCCCAACAAGTAAGCGGCAATTTATGCCCAATTTCCCCCCAATTTCACAGTCTGAACAAGTTGACGCTTGGAAAGTCAGGGCCAGTTTGCAGACTAAAGCTGAGAAATTCTACAGAAAATCAGTATCATGGTTACAAACTTTTTAACTTCATATTTTCAGCCGATTTTAGAACACATTTATTTTCATTTGTCATGCATCTCCTAACCAAAAGGTACACATTTCTGCTTGAGTTTGTTATGATCAGAACAACTTTAATGTCTGGGAGTGCCCAGTTTTAAATCAGGATAAATCAGCTCAAAATCAGCCTGAATATTGCTGCATACCCACACTGTAAAAAATTTGCTGTAAAAATTACAGTATTACTGGCAGCTGTTTGCCAGTAACTTACAGTAGATTTAAATTTATGTTATTTACTGGCAACAGTTTGCTCAAAGTAACAGCCTCATGCAAAGCATTCTGGGAACCAAATCTAAAGGAAAAAAACAGAAAAAGGTTGATAAAGGTTTCTGGTTCCCAGAATGCTTTGCAGTAGGTTGTTATTTTATAGTTTTATTCTGTAAAGACAAAGACTTGTTAATGTTTAATGTTAATTTAACTTTGAACAAACTGTTGCCAGTAAATAACATATATTTAATTCTACAGTAAGTTACTGGCAAAGTGCTGTATAACTACAGCAAATTTTACAGCAGCCTTAACTGTCATTTTTACTAGAGGGATAAAAGAAACATATAGTGTATAGCTATTATGTTATTAAAGGAAATTCTGACACATAGATAGCAATTTGTTCTAAACAAGCTAAAGTGCTGGTTCTGACTTTTCCTGATGTGCTTCCTAAAGTAAATTCCACCTTTTAACAAGTTTTACATCAGCATTGATAGTAGTATAGAAAATCTTCTAGATGTACCTTCATAAATATGAAGAGTCACAGGTCTTCTTCTGGCATTGAATGGCCATAGCATATTTTGCCTCACTGGAGACCTTCTAGCTGATATTGTGGCCTACATACTGTCCTAAGCCTTTCTTCTTCGACTGCTGTAAAGCTTTTCATTATCTGTTCAAAGTGACATGACAGATTGGATAGACCTTAGCAACAGACCTTACTGATGTCCCTGTCTGATTCGCAGCCTTTTCCCATCAGACAGACTCCATCTGTCTTTTATTTCAAATGTAAAGAAAGAAGTAGTTCCTACTGGGGTTGATGTTCAAAAACCTTTCAGTAAGCTTTTGCATATACAATTACTGGCTGTTGCAGTATGAAATTATGAGTGGAAGATACCCATTTTACTTAAAAGCAAAAATACATATTTATACCTAATTTTTTTACTTTAGAAGATATTTCTACTTGATTGAACCTATATTAAATTAGTTTTGTCTGTTAAAAGTTTGACTTTTATCACATTGTGTCAGGTTATGTCAGAAAATAAGCTTTTCTTACTGTAAAGAATATTATTTATATAATCTAAAAAACATTTATTATTACTTTAAAGAATATTTTTTCTTTTCTTAGTGTAAATAAACTTTTTTTTTTTAATAATTGCATATGTGACCCAAGCTTTGATACTCAAAGCTATATTTTTGATACTTTGATAATGTAAAATTCATTGCTGGAAAATTATTTCAGATTATGTGTAATCTCGGCTGGTTCAGAGACTATTCATTTCCAAAATATCTGGCTGTCCACATCACCGCTCCCCTTAAATAACCAAACAAGACTGTACATACATCAAAATGAAAGCTATTTTATTCTTTTGAAATGAATGAAATGTGTTAAGTGCTGGTCTCATTTGTAAGCGTAATTCATATAATACCAAGATAAATAAGCGACAAAATTTCTTTATTAGCAGTTGTTTCAGTTTCAAACTGAATGATTGTGAGACATGGGCATGGGATTAACTGATAAACAATGTGTCATGATCTGTTTGGCAAATGTAATTCCTGATCAGTTCCTGTGAATTCCTTGTAGGTGAGTGACATTCTCTCTCCCTTAAAGCAACTGACACGTAAATACTCACGCATAGACAAGCTCTTTATCCATTTTCTCAACAATAATGGAAGTTTAATGGCACGAAGGGACTGCAGAGTGACAATATATTAATAAATCCTGGACAGTGTGATACATATAATGGGAGGAGCTGAAGACCATCTATGACAAATTACAGTCTCTGCTGACACTCACTTTTTAAGTTGGTGGGAATAAAGGTCCCTTGAACAGGTTTAATAATGCTTCAAGTGTCTTGTCCCATGCTGAAAAGTGCTGACTGGCTGTTTTTATGGAGGCATTATTACGTAACTGTGCCCTTTGATGCCTTTAAGAAGAATTGTGACTGTTAGAAAGTTCTAGAATTTTCTGTCATTGCATTAAGTGCCGAGAGCCTGGAATGGTCTTTCCTCGCTCTTGAATAAAGTCCCCTGGAGGTTTAACAAACATAAAAATGACATTTTCAAAGTCAAGAATATTTCCTCTGATATTTTGTCACTCATTTGGCTGTGAGTCAACACCAACATGCTGCATCAGAGACATTTCTTAGAAGTCTTATGTAACATATGCAGTGCTGACCACCAGTGAAGATGTTTCTATAGACTTTTTCAGTTTTCTTTTTTCATTATTTTTGAGAGAACTTTACATGAATGCTTCAATTAGCATAATTTTTACCATGTCTGAGTACATTTTGCTGTAACTCAAGCTAACATGGGCAGTTTGTTCAAAATCCGCTGGTCCATGTCATCAAGCATGATTTCAAAAAGAGCCCAAGAGCATGTTGTTCTTCAATATTGACCTTTTGTACAGGGGTGTTTACATGGCCAGTGTCACACATTTTCTTATTTGACCTACAGTATACTGCCAAATCTTTAATATTTTTATTAATTTCATAATTTTCCTTCAGGTTACGTGTAAAATGAAATGTAAATGTGTACGAATAAGGGTGGAGTAAATGCATTGTCAACAGGAGTGCAGTAATTTAACCTCTGAAGTTCCTAAGCTCTTAAAAACAGGGTGAGGTTATGAGTAATACCTGTCTTTACCGTAAGCACCAAATAAATTGAAAAATCATTCTGTCCTTGCTAATCACCAAGTAAGGTTGGGAGCCTGGTTGATTTATAACCTCTTGAGTTAAATTTTAATTAGCACAAATTATATCTGTCCCTGGTCCTATCCACACTTGTCTTAATACATACACTTGTTCAAGAAAAAGGATCCTGTCTCTTGGTTATGGTTAACCAGACTAAGTCATCTGTGAGGTATGTCATCTGCTATCTATATATCTGTTTATCTATGTATGTATTTATCTATCTATCAGATTATCATTGTGTCAATGTGCAGGACTAGAGCGCAATGTTTGAAGTGTAAAGACTTGAATGCTTGAATGAAACTTTTTATAAAACTTGCTATAAACATTGATTATGATGATGTGTAACTATAAGGGTTTATTCAACAGGTCTATTGAGCTGGGTGACATTTCACTGTTGTCTGTTTCTCCTAAACATTTACCAAAGGTTTACACTCGCCCTTCAATTCATGAACAGCATATGTTGAAAAAGTGATGTAACTTGTATGTTTTTTTCAAAGGGGAAAATATATATATATAAATTGTAAAAATGTGGATGCTTATATACTCATGCATGAATTTGAAACTGTGTTGATAGCTTTAACACTCACAATGATAAGTAAATGACAGTTTACAAAATACATGTAAACAATCACATCTGCATTGTCCGTTATGAATAAATTATCATAAATCCAGTATTGGGGAGTAACTAGTTACATGAAATGCAATTATTTACTTTAATTAGAAAATAAATGTAACTGAGTAACACTTTATTTTTAGGTGTCCTTGTTACCCGTTATATGTTCTTATTATACTATACTATTTTTTGGCAGTTAATGCACAATTACATGCAAGTAACCCTCTGTAACTCTGTTGATAACAAGTGTTGTTAACATGTGGGTCATTCCTGGTATCCGATAACATTTTGGCTTCATATTGGAAAAAAGGTTAAATATTTTTCATGTTTTTAGCATTCTACGAAAATGGTGACATGTTTAGATATATGGAACGCATTCTGGCCAAGCTCCGTACTCTATTAGAATTTACAGCATTAGTTTCACATACCACATTCTATAAAAACATAACAGGGTGGAAAATGTTGAGCTAAATTAGCTGTGATTTTTCAGTGATCGACATTTATCTCTCTAACCTTCTACAGATGAACACAACGTTTATGACTATATCATTTCTCTTTTGTCTTTTTTTGATTGGACAAACAGGGTGGAACTTTAAGAGTGGGAGAAATTTTTTAAAACTTAAAAAACGTAGAAGTGAGAGGTGACCTTTACCTTTAAATTCCAGCTGAAGAAAAAAGCAATATCATTTGCTTTTCAATATCATATCAACATTATCTCAGTGGAATTGTACTCTATATTAGAAGGCTAGGAAGTACATCCTAAGAGGGTGGAAAATAAATCAGACCTTATATATAATTTCAGCAATTTCTTATACTATTTTAAAGAAAATATGAGCGCGTAAATCAAAAAAGTCACCGTATAATAGGAATGATGTTCTGCCCTCACTTTGGTGTCTCTCTTCTTGAAGTTAGACTTTAGACTTTTGGGAGAATGTTGCTTTATTCCACACCACATTGTGTATGTTGAAACAGAGTAAAACTACAGAAAGGTAAAGTATAGTGTAGTTATAGTTATCTCTAAGAATACAATAATGTCTCAATAAACTGTTATCGTATATAGTTCTTTCATGGCTTTATAAACAATAAATTCATCAAATTGAATATACAAATTAACCATAAAAAACTTACAGACAATGCTTTCTACAGATGATCGCAAGATGAAAGGCTGCTACAAGCACCCGCTTGTTTAACAATAATACTGTTTTTCTCTCATGGTGAAGGTGTAGACGTTAAATAAACACAATCTTATCGCTAGAATAATTAATTTTATTTTAAGTTGTACCAGTAGGTGCAGCAGGCCCCTACTGACCCATATGAATGGGCTGATAACAACTGATAATGGCCCATTCAATCGTG
>JAUCMT010000154.1:15727264-15756504 GCA_032357475.1 Enteromius thamalakanensis | reverse complement strand
CACCTATGTTGTCAAATTGATGAAGATGTTTTTAAAGTTGCAGCCGTTTTTTTTCTGTTTGCATGCGTTATTTTAAAGTTGAAGCCATTCGTTTCTGTTTGCATGCGTTATTTTTAAATTGCAGCGCGTTGAGCTCTCTCGGCCACCGTAGGTTTACTGCATCTGGAATCACATACTTTGACTACATTCAGACTGACACTATTCTACCTGATCAAGGTCTGTCATATTCATTCATATTATTTTAGTGAATCGATTTTTACTGTACGCACACTTTTTTTTACATCAATATACACTCCATACACCATACTGAGAGAAACAGAATTATCACAACTTTGTAAATATATTAAAAACAAAACAATTAAAACTTAAATAGGTACATTTCCTAAATATTTAGGTTGAAGCCTTTACAGTCTTAAGTCATGTTTTTAGTATATTGTATGCATTACTATTAGTGTGTTAGCAGCCTGTGGAAACATGCAAGCGGCCTCAGGCTGTGTCTGATTTGCATGTATTTCCATGTTGACTTATCTCAGCAGAGAAAAGGAACAAGAAAACAAGAAAATCATTCCTATAACAGCCCTGCAGCTGCTCACTGACAGGCATCTGGTCACCGACATAAGCCCATAACTCACCGCGGACACGCTTTGTTCAGATTCTCGAGTGCTCTGTTCCATCAGAGTTTTCAAGAGCACATTCTTACTTTACATGAACTGAAAACTAAGGAAACCAGCTGATTGACACACAAAAGGCGACGTCCAAAAGCGCACAATGGCCTGACAGTTTTATTGTCTGTTGAAGATGACTCTAAGTTTGGGCTGAAGAGAGATGATTCAGTGTAGATGCTATTATTCTACTGTCAGACAGGAAACCCTCTGGCTTCCATATGCTCTCAGCTCCAGGATGGAAAGCATAAAGGAACGAGATTTGGGTACCAGCAGGCAGAATCAGGACTAAAGCTCCCCTGTGGACTTCAAATGGAAATGACTGGGCTTTAGACTCGCACAGACGGCGGACTCTAAGGGTTTGCTGACTGGCACTCGAGTTCTGCTAACTGCTTATGCCAAGCGATTACACGACAACGTTTATTCTTGCGCTCCCGAATAGCTAGAGCTCATAATGCTCTGTTTATCTTTCAGATCATGATGCAAAAGCTAATGCAATCACTCCCATTGTTCATAGGCTCTGATGAGATCTCGCTGTGAGTCAGACACATCCTATTTTCAGGGCTTTGGACGATAATTATAAAGATGCTGGGCGTCTTACTGTGGAGGCATCATTGGTGAGCAGCTGAGCTAAACATTCCCTTTGACCATCCATCTGCACACTTCGGAAGTATCCAGAGATGCCAAGAACCTGTGACAGGCAATCCATATAATCAATAATGTGAGTGTAGCGCTTTTTAACAGCCTGTATAGTACTTTTGCAGGTCTATCAATTAAAAAATGTTTTGACACAGTCAAATTAAAAATCTCTTTTAAACTAATTCAGGTGAGTTCTTTTTTTTTTTTTCAAGCAATGACTGATGCCAAGTAAAAATGAGCACCAAGATGTTATATTTTACTCGTCGCCCCTGGGTTCATGCCTGAAGGGCAATTGGCCTTCCATACTATAGCATACACAACACATGATTTTTTATAGTAGTATTTAACACTTTATTTTGAGTTTTCATCTTGCATTTAAAAGACGGCTTCACGTGTTGAGGTTTACATTTTATAAGAAAAAAATATTATTAGTGTATTAAATGTAAAAGAAGGACACTGAAACTTAAGTTATCAACCTCACAAAAAACAACAACAAATAAACTGTACCGTTCAAAAGTTAAGGGTGAGATTTATTTATTTTTTTATGTTTTTTATTCTCATTAAAGGAGCATTTATTGGATCTGAATACTGTTAGATTGTAAAATATTATTACAATTTAAAGTAACATTTTTTTTTATTTTAATCTATATTAAAATGTAATTTATTTTGTGACAGAATACAGCTGAATTTTCAGCATCATTACTCGAGCCTTCAGTGTCACATCCTTTAGAAATCATTCAGATATGCTGTTTTTCTGCTCAAACAACATTAATTATTATCAATGTTGAAAACAGTAATAATATAAAAATATTATAATATAATATAGAAATAATAATCAAAATATTATATAAATCTTGCAGACCCCAAACTTTTGAATCATATTTTATATTTGCCCTCTTTAACAGCTTTGTGCACAAATTAACACATAATACAAGAATTTGGGCAGTTTAGTTTTTTTTTTTTAAAGTGCCTCCATTATGGGTTTTTGGAAATGGCCTTTCATGCAGTAACAGCTCTAAGTGAATGAAAACATCCTACAAAGTTTTAAATCTAAAAGTGCACCATGTATAAATTTATTGTCTCTTAAAAGAAAGAGTCCACTCCGAATCAATGAAACAAGTCTTTTTAAAAAAAAGGAATTCCAAGCCATTTCATCTTGACATAAATGTGAAACAGCATATTGCCCGCCCACTTGTTGCTCTTTTGTTGCTTTGAATGAAAATGCTAATTCATTCTTTGTTACTAGGTGTCGCTTTTTAGAGCTTTAAAAATAGGGATTTCCTCTGTAACTGTACACAAAGCAGCACTGCACTAATAAACAGGGTTTAGAAAAATGAATCGTTTCGCAATTAAGATAAAAATAAATGCATATTATAAGACAAAAGTGCTTTTTGACCTTGCATGCATGTCGACCCATTGTTGGAGTCTCCAAAACCGAAACATGAACCTTTCATTACCCATAATAGCGGCACTTTACTGTGTGCTTAAAACAGTGTAGCAAACTATAATAAAATAACATTCTCATTCTGTGTATCTATATATGAACATATGTATTTACAACACACATTATTCACAGTAGAATCAAAAAATACATATTTTCATGTTTTTCACAGTAAAACGTCAAAATCGTACATTTTGACAGTGTTTGCTATTATCTTTCAGTTTCATCCAAACATGGCACAGACTCATTAAACAGTCCAGCTGCACTCCCGGTCAGTACCCTGCAGCTTTTCCACGTTTCCGTGAGTCAGAAACTGCCTCTATGCAGTTGTTTTCCTTTGACACTGCATTTACCACGTTATAAAACATCTGAGGGACTTTGACTTTGTGCCCAGTCTTGTTAAGTGACTCCACAACAACCTGAGGAAGAAAAGAGATGAAAGTGGTTTGGAATTTCACCTGATCCCTCACTAACTATTTAACATTTGTATCTACTTACCTTGTCAAACAAGGGCTCAAAGTTGAGGACGTTTTTGGAGTCCACAAACACTACAGGGGTGTCGATGGAATCTTGCAGATTCTTGCCGAACCAAAGGAAGTTCAGTAGAGTCTAGCCAGAAGGGTTTCGGTTAGAACAGGATTACTGAATCACAGTGCGTTAAATTGGTCAAAGTGGAGTTTAGACTTACCAGAGCCACCCCGGTGGTGATCATACTGCCACCTGAGGCTCCTATGACCACAATGTGTTTCTGAGACGGGGAGTAAAGGATCACTGGAGCCATGGAGGAAGGGGGCTGCTCGCCTTCGCACACAGATAAACACAGAACAGATACTTACATATACTACGCAACCACAAATGATCCAAATATTCTATCCCCCTATTCTTATTTAAATATTTTGTGCTCAGTACAAGTTCAACTCTATCCAACAGCATTTACAAGAACTATATAATAATATTCTAATAATTAATATTACTATGTTCTTTTCAGTTTATTAGTATTTCAATAGAGTATGAGACAGAAACATTCATTTCATTTTGCTACAGTAGCTGTGTGTGTTAATGATATTGAAATTAGTGATTTTTTTTTACTCACCAGCATGAATCTGGTCTGTTTTTCCACAGAAGTCTGCAAGTTCATTGTTGAGCAGGATGCCCGTTTTGGGGGAGAAAATTCTGGATCCAAATCTGCAAAAAGAGAAGAAAAGCTATTTAAACACTTTCGAAGGCACAGTTTTATTCCCGCATAACATTGCACTCTTTAATAACGTAATAATGCACAATATTATCTGATAGTGTTCCAGCACTCATATAAATGGAGTGAATGAGATTTGAGGGCACATACATGTGGTTGATGGTGCTGGTCACAGATACCGCCATACCATCCTCGGCTAGCACGGACACATGAGTGGTGCCATGAGAGTCCAGGTATGGAGTGACGTTGTAGTAGCTGGCATCATAAGTGCGGTCAGGGCTGATTTTTGCTCTCACTTTATCCGCAAAATGCTTCTGAATGATCTCAACTGCCTCCTATTCAAGCCACACAGAATGTCGAGGATGATGAACTAATGCATGACTTTATGCGACCCAACCAGTGGGTTGCCAGCAATAATGGCAGTGTTGCTGTGCTGTACTCTACTGACTGCAGTAATGATCACCCAGAACACCGCACTTAAGTCATTATAGCAGATTACACTAGTGCCTCCAGAGAGTGTAATGACTGTAATGTTTCTGTTGAGATACTAAAGCTCAGCCTGACCAATGGTATCATGCCTTTAACACTTACAGAGAAGTTAAACACGTAAAACAATCTACAAAGCCTACCGTTTGAGAGGCAAAATTGGGGTCTTTCATGAACTTCTTAAGACCGTTGGCGAATTTACAGGTTTCTACGTAACGCTGAAATGTTAAGACCTTCTCGTCTCCCTCCAGAGATGCAGGATTTAAGTTGAAACCTGAGGAAAATAGAGAAATGAATCAGTCACATCAGATTTAAATTTCTTATTTATTTAAGCAACTCACATGCAAAATGATTCAAATCTCTCAGATGAGTGTAAATTCCAAAAATATCAGACATGGAATGGTTGTAATATTTGCTAAGTTAGCAAGTGGTTTGCCATTAGGGTTGAAAAGGGGTGGAACATTTCCTTTAAAATTCCTGAAAATCCACATTGCTTGAGGTGATGGTTTGGGGTGCAATGTCATCTGCTGGTGTTGGTCCACTGCATTTTCTGAGGTCCAAGGTCAACGCAGCTGTATATCAGGAAGTTTTAGAGCACTTGATGCTTCCTGCTGCTGACCAACTTTATGGAAATGCAGATTTCCTTTTCCAACAGGACCTTGCAACTGCACAAAGTGCCAAAGCTACCAGTACCTGGTTTATGGACATCCCTGTTCATAATTGGCCAGCAAACTCGCCTGACCTTAACCCCATAGAAAATCTAACAAATATGTCTAAGTTAAAAAAAAACAATGGTGAGTTACTACCTTTTGCAGACATGCAATGGGTTTCTGATATTTCATCAGTTTTGAAAATCACACTTACGGTTTAGATATTGCTAAGACTGTTTTGAAAAAATGCACCAAAGCAATTGAGAAAAACTGTAAACGAAACTTGCCAATTTTTTGTTTTAAAAGCTGGTTTACTAAATTCCGTAGCAGAAGTGAAAAGGTCTGTGCCAACGTTTAATGCCATGTTTCTTAACACTAAACTTAATTGTTCACAAGTAATGAATAGCAAAGGTGATGCTTCCTCAGCAAGTACCACAAATAAAGGAAAAAAGGGTTAGTTATAGTTTTCCCACCTAGCATAGTATTGAGTATGAAGCTAAGTGTAGCTCCTCCTGCTGGCGGTGGAGGAAAGTGCATGTCATACTCTCCTAGAGATACTTCCCAGGAACCTAATTCAGATGCCTTAAACGACCTCAAGTCTTCCAGAGAAATTGTTCCGCCTGAAATACACAGTAAATAAACTGTGATTCATGCATATTTATGTTATTCACAATTGTAGAAAGTGGCATTCTTTATTACCTGCGCTTTGTATGTCACTGACAAGGTCTTTGGCAATGTCTCCAGTATATAAAGCATCTGCTCCTTGTTCTGCGATGATCTCAAGTGTATCTGCTAGTTTTTCAAATCGTACAATTTCCCCTTCTTTCAGTAGCTCACCTTGATCATTCTGGAATAGCCGGCTATAAAAACACATTCATATGAATGTTTTCATTCTTATTGGAAAAAGAAAAGCTCTGTTAAAGGGAATATATAGTCTGTGTATTACCGTAATGGTGAGTCTGGCTTCTCCTTTAAGATAAGTGGCAAAAACCGAGAGAGTACATAGTGTATAGGGACGCCCTCTCTAGCCATCTTGATAGTGGGCTCAAATAAACTGGCCCAAGGTAAACGTCCATACAGTTTATGAGCTCGTTCATAGCCACGGATATCACCTGGTACACCGATCCAGTGAGCACCTACAGAGAGAGAACGTACAGCTATCATTTGTGCTTAAAGTGCTCAGTGTGTATTGTTATAATAAATAAGAAAGCTACTTCCTTTATGATGCAAAACAAGGTCTGTATTTAAGGAATTTTAGGTTACATCTTTTAACATAGGACATTGCACATATATAAATAAAAAACCTGTCCACTCTCACCTTCCATTGGCTGTATTGTGGTTGGACACATGGTAAGAAGGTCTGTTTTAAAAGCTTTTGGGACAGTCTCTCTGGCATTGATTACTCTCACTCTGCCTAGATAACAGAAGATTAATAATATGCATTATAAAACAAAATAATGATTTGTTTGTGGCATTAAAGGTAGGATAAGCCTCACCACTTTGTTCCCGTATTGTGAATATAGATCCTCCACCAATGCCCATACTCTGAGGATTTATAATTGACGTGCACAGTAAAGTAGCAATGGCTCCATCTACCGCTGAGCCACCCAACCGCAGTATATCTCTAGAAAGAAAAAACAGGAGAAAGAAAAGACAGACTTCAGCTATGGGAGGAGTTTTAAGCGATTTGATGTCAAGGGTCTCCAAATACAATAATCCCACAGGGAAGGGCCCCTTCCTAAAATTTAAAGACAGCTTTTACGTAGAAAATATGTGGTTTCCAAAACGAAATAGCCTGTATTTGTATTGTAGAGTTTTTTTGTTGTTGTGATATTTGCTAAATTAATAGTGTGTCTGTTCATTAATCCATTTACAGTAGACTTATTACACAATAATTAACTGTGTGCTCATAGAACGTCACTCTCCCTCACTGGATTCAGTTCGCTCTCTATTTTTCGGGTCAGAAACGCGGTTCTTTCACATCATCGCATGTAAGGGGCAACTGTTTACCTCTGTTGCTAGGTAACGACTGCCCAGAAAAGGCGACAAAATTATAAGGCTGCTGACCTAGATTTTGTATTTCAGTTTTCGAACCTTATATTGTTTGTTTCCCCTAGGGACATACCATATATCGATAAGTTTCCCGGAACGAGGGAGCTCATTACTACTGGAGGACAGGAGAATTGTAATTTTCAGATCTCTGCTTGCAGTGCATCGGCCCCGTAGGAAAAGACAGTGAACACACACACACACACACACACGTTGGTTTTTGTGATTTATGCGGACTCTCCATAACGTTAGGTGTAATGGTGTTTATTATGTACACACTGACCCTACACCTAAACCTACCCTTACAGGAAACTACAGGCTTTTTTAGATTTTTAAAACGTAATTCTGTGCGATGTATTAGTTTCTTTGCCCTTGGGGACCTCAATTTAGGTCTCATAAGTTTGTGTGTGTTCAGTTTTAAGTACCCACCAGAATAGAAAAACACACACTTTGACCGAAACATTACAGCACCAAATGTCATTATTATCTACATTCAAATACTGCAGTCAACAAAGCGGTCTGATTTACCTGTCCTACCTCTGAAACAGTACAATAAAATTAAATATTTAGAATTTGTATATTTCCTTGTACCTTTCACCTACTGACTGACACGAGAGAGAATAGGAGATATACAACAACAACAACAAATGAGGAAGTGTTTTGGAAAATTAGCTAATTTCTGCAGGTTTAAACGCGTTTTAAGGCTGGCATAACCAATGCGTGTTTGTCTTTAAAAATGATCCATATTTACACAGTTAATCATGGTTAGTCCTATTTCTGACTACTTTCACCTTTCAAAGTGTGATATCTGAATGTTTAAACCCACTTTACAGTAGGCTAGTGAACACAAAAATTAAATAGTGTATAAGTTGTTGTGCAATACTGTCTCCTCTACTGAGAGGAAGCCAGAGATTTGTGTCAAGAGGATTAGGCTGTGAAGATACTTCACCCAATTAACTTAAAACTTTCTGTGTACATTTAACCGGACGTTTCACCTCAGCAGCCACTCGTATCCTCACATTTACCTGACCCAGGGATTACGACAACCTAGTTGACATTTTTTTTTCCACAAGAAAACGTGATCCTTCACATCAATATACGCGTTTAAATAAAAAGTGTGGATGCTAGAGTTTACTTAAACATTTAATTTAGTCTATTTCTGAATTTAGAATAACACAATCCATAGTGCACTGCATAGCACGCATAATCTACTACATGTAGCCTATCCTATAAAGTAAGTAAAAGGCACAAGCACTCACCGCCCGACTTTTGAACAGGTTTCGGAGTCCGCTGCCACTGCTGCGTTTTTGTAATGTCCGTCAGTACACAGCTCGTTAAAGTGAGTCGCGCAAACAATGATAATTAAAACAATACATACAACCGAAATACTTATGCACAAGCAAACTTTCTCTTTCCGTCTCGCCATTGTTTCCCGACCCGTTGCGGCTGTATCATTGAACTTGTAGAGCATGCAGCAGAAGAGCACTACTAGCCCTCCCCTTGCAGTGTCAACGCCTAATTAAGCGCATTGTCAAGGTGTAGAGGTCGAGTCTAAATTGGATTGTGTAAAGTGTTTTTGTAAGAGGTGTTTTCGCACCCTCAGAAGGTATTAGGCAAACTTCATTCTCTATAGAATCTAGAGACATTCCCCCTGCAGCCAATTGCTGGACCACCCCAGCTTTGAGTTTATAACACCCCTTTTTTGACCACCATGTTTTGTGACTCAGAGGGATGGGGTCATATTACTACCACACCAAAAGTAAGTCACTATATGTGACTCTTAATATACTTTAGAATTAAATAGTTTAATAATATTTTTGAATATAGTTAATTGTTACAAGATGGTACACACTTTTGCAGGTTACTTGGATATTTTCCCCATCAAACCGTATGTCAACACTCTAGTTGGTCAACAATTATAATTCATAATCTGATATAAAATAATCGCTTTTAAGGCTAATTAACACCGCATCGACGTAGGCTGGCAGACTTGTGAGGATGTTACCACTACTGACTTATGCTTTTGGTTGGCACTTGTTTAGAACATGTTGAACTTGTTCAGCATTTATCGATTCATTAAACTCAGAGAGTAGGAATATAGGACATGTAGTACAATATAATCATAAAACACTCTCAATGTTTATTCACAAATTTGTCTCATGGAACAGTAACTGTTTGAGACAAAAATATGTCACCAGCGTTGTACTGTACATGTGTGAAGTATGCTTCAGTTTTAGGTGCATGCGATGTAAATTTCATTATCAAACTATGCACGTAGCCATATTTTCTAATTGCACATATGTACCGTACATTTGATAGTCGGAAAACGACAACAGAGATGATGGTACAGCAACAAACTACTTTAAAAATTCTCTTGCAGACAAGACACCCGCAACTTTATTTTTAAAAAGTTTAAAAAGACATCAGTCATAATGTCTGATATATTACAGAAACTGGATAAGGATGGCAAAAAAGTGTGCGTGTCAAGCTTACTATCAAATGGATTATACTTTGAAAAGTATACACTCTGAGTGTGCATCAAAACTGCAGTACTTTCAGCTTAAGAGACCACATGCACAGGCAGCATGCATTTTTAAAATACAAAATTTTAGAAGTAGGCATGTTGGCTATTAAGACATGAGGATAGTCCCTGCCATTACAAAAATAGTAACCCACAATGGATGCTGGACAGTGCATAGTGAACAGGTGTTTCATATCATAGCTGTTAATGTTTTATAGCAGGACTCTCAGTTATCATTTAATGATGTTCCATAGGGAAGTCAGTACTACCGTGAAGAATGAATGATTTGCAAGAATCATTGTTATCATATTGTCTTATTAGATATTAATAGCTGCATTTATGTGCACGTAATGTTAAATTTCATCTATATTACAAAAAAGTTTAAAGGTAATTAGGAATGCATGTATTTAAAACTCTAGGAATGCATCAATTAGAAATACTCTGGAAAAAGTTCTTTATATTTCACTTAATTAACCAAGCTTTTACAGAGCAAAACTGAAAGAAAAAAAATCTGTGTTACTTCAGTTAAAAAAAACAAATCTGGTTTTGTTGATAAGATCCTCGTATAACTACTGAGAAAATGGGAGGTCCTTCATAGAATCTAACTGGATTATGTTTGAAAATCGCCCGCGGACACAAACGCACAGAGAACTTGGAAGCTGTTTAGCTCGCGAGTCGCCTGAAGGCAAGTTTCAAGTTTGCCACTCTCAGTCATTTGTGTTTTGCGTTTTTATTGTAGTTTTCTGGAAAAGCGCCAGGTTTAAGCAATGCGCCTGCATGCATTTCGAACAGGACCGTTTCCTAGATTTCAGACTTGAACAAAGCAGATGTCCGTGTGACTACAGTCTACTGAGCTGAAGAAAAAAAAGTATAAAAACAAAAGGAAAACTAATCGACCTTTGGAAATATAGCAACAATGCAAAGTTGCAATTTCTAAACAAACCATAAAACGTTACATTGTTGCGATTCCGTTTGCCGCGAGAGTGATACACGTTCAAGAGTGTGACGTCAGAGGAAGTTGTCTGTTTGGCGAACACTGCACCATGGGAATTGTAGGCCGTTGTGGGGTGTCGCTTGTAAACAACTACTGATGCTTTAAGTTATAACACGCTCTCTTATAGTACAGCTGTCACATATCTTAACCATGTTGCAGAAGTGGGATTTACAGAAGTGTTCTTTGTCGTATTTTCCGTGATTAGTTCTTATTACATTTATTAAAAGGCTACTTTTTCCATATCTTGTATGAGAATGACTACGTGAGCAGCTGTACTGTAACGTACAGGTAAGTTCTGAAACGATTCGGTGTTTTGAATGAATCTTCTAAATGAATAAAACGCTATATTCTAAGCACTTAGGACATTTATCGATCATTGAAGAACACGACTGCTTTCCTGCCTTTCAATTCTCGAGGCATTTTTAAGTTTTAGCAAATTTTAGCTAATCAGTTTTTGCAGTATGAGTTAAAAACTTTTCATTCTGTGTGAAAATGACTGATCCTATCCTCGATTCATAATTGTATTTAACAACAAAAGCAGCGATTTCTCTTTTATTTAACATTATGTTGGGGGAAACTATGAAACAGAATTGTTTGGGTAAGTTAATAAACGGCTCGCGTGTTTAAGGAATCGTTGAGTGTAGGGGATGACTCGCTTATAGCACAAAATATATCGCCCACTGGTTAACCATAACATGCAGAAAGGCTCCCTGAATTTGTCATTTAGTGAATCTTTTTGGTGAACGGATAAAGATTCGATTCAATGATATGATTCCCCCACTACTGTCTGTGACACCCTCCTTCTGCGGTTAACAACCTGCACACATCTGTTTTAATACACTTATAATAATATAAGTAATTATTAGCGTTAATACCAATGTTATTATTCGTGTTAATGTGGGGACCAGGAGCGTTAACATTATAATGAACTATTTGTTATGGTTTTAGTATAGCCAGTCAATCAGTTATGCGTCTTCGTTATATAAACCCGCAGATTTCAGTGATGAGACGTTGGACGTCCGTCATGTTGTTTTCTGGCCGCTTGTCTTCGGCATTATGGACGTCGACTGACAGCGCTTTACGGACATAAGGGCAGGACTAGAAACTGCAATGAAACACAGCGACAGGGAGGTGTCTGAGAGGGAAGTGTAGAGGCAGGATAACTGGCAGCGCCGGGCGGAACAACAGTCGCTGCGAATCTGTCAGACAAGAAGTGCCGCGAAGCTCCCGGTAAATATGCAATTGAATGGGCGTCAATTGGCGCATCGACTCGTTACAGTCTTTGCATGCTTAATCTTATCATTTAAATGTTGCATTATGTGATTGGGGTTTATTTTTCTTTGTGCTGTGTTATTGTACGCATTCCCCTGCTGTTACTCTCTCTCAACCTGTCTCTGTTGACAGCCGCCGTGATATGTTGCATTAAACCTTAGGTATGTTTTTGTCTTTCATCTTTACTAGCCTGTCAGGTTGCATTCCATCTGAGTGATCCTAATGCAACAGTAATGCAACAATTCCCTTTTGTCTTTATGTCAGGCAATTAAGCCCTATGGGCAGATTTGTCCCTTCTGCAGGTTTGTGTTGACTGTCTGCATGCTTTTATTGCAGTACGCTTGAAATTCTCTCATGACTCATGATTTTAAAAAGTGCAGTGCGGAGGTGTTGCAAAGACTGAATTTCAAATGCCATACCCATGTGTGCTGCGGTCCCTATCAAGCTGCTCGTCGGCCTGTGCGTGAGTGTGGGGAGGGGGAGAAGAAGCCAAATGTGTGTGGGTGGTATATAGAAATGATCATGTGGTCAAACCGGGCCATCAAGGCAGGTGTGATGCAGTTTGCCTCGACGGCAATGTCGGCGTAGTGTTATTCTGCTGCACTTTATCAAGAAATGTCTTTATATCTGCTATTTTTCTCTCTCCCAGGTGCCCTTGGGTGCACTGTGTTCCTGTTGGTCTGCATCAGGAGGCAAGAAGCAGCTGAATTATCTCACGGAGGCACACTGTCAACATTTCCAAATGCATTGAAACGGAAATGAAAAGCGCTCTTGCATTAACCAAAGCCATCGGCACGTCATCAAATTAGACTGCACAAAAAGCTCCTTGATGACGGACAAAGGCTGTGTCACAAGCCTTCCAATGCACAAGCTAACAAATACGAATCTCTAAATCATATCTGCATGTGCGTTTGAGATAGTGTGTATGTATGTACGTATGCAGGGATGGAGTGGTCTTTAGAGCGGATGAGGGAATGGGTGGCAGGTGGCATGCAGTCAGTGCGGGAGTGTGAGTCCAGTGCTCTAGGCACTGCTCTTTGTCTCGCCCTTCTGTTTATTTGGTACTGTTACCGTGTTGGATGCGAACACTCCGCACCTTCGCTCCGCGGTGGTTTCAGCCCCGAGCCGCGCGTCGGGGCAGTTCCTGGTGGAGTTCTTGCCTCAGACCTTTCAGCCCGGAGAGGCTCGAAACTCCATCAGATCGGCGGGGTTGGAGTAAGCGGAGTCGGCGATGAAGAACTCAATGGCTTCGCCTACTGCCAGTCGCCTGAGTGCTTTCGTTGCACCAAACCCGGTGAGGGCCTGAACCAGCGGCTCTACCACAGCCTGCAGGAGTACGCCAAGCGCTACACCTGGGCCGGCATGGGCCGTGTGCACAAAGGCGTACGTGAACAAGGCCGATATCTGCTCTGCAACCGCCCCTCCATCCAGAAACCTGAGGTCTTCTTCCTGCCAGACCTTCCCTCTGCTCCTTTCTTCTCACGGGAGGCGCAGAAGCATGACGTGGAGCTCCTGGAGAGAAGTTTTCCTGCACTCCTGGCTGAATTTGAGAGCGTGTACCGGCTGCCAACTAGTCGGGCCGGCTCTTCGCTTCCACTGGGCTGGAAGGCCAACAGCACACCTCGTGGCCAGTGGTGGACCTTCTATCTGGTGAACCAGGGTACTCCGATGGTGCTGAATGCCAGGCGCTGTCCACGTACGTGGAGGGTGCTCGGACAGCTCCGTACCTTTATTGCGAATAATGTGTTTGGAAATGCCTGTTTCTCTGTGCTCAGTCCCGGAGCCACCATCACTGAGCATTATGGGCCAACCAACGTACGCCTGCGCTGCCACCTTGGTAAGAGGTTAAAGGATGTGGATATATGTATACTACCAATCCAACGTTTGGGCATAGCTTCTTATTTAATAAAGAGATTTTATTAAACAATTTTGGAATTAAAGTAAAGTCATCTAAACTATAAAATACCATAAAAGGAGAATACAAATTCTGAAAATATATGTTCAATATATATTGTAAGCATTATATATGAGTGCAGCAATATATACAGCGATCTGTGTGGCTGTTTTAAGGTGTGTAAGCCATTTTCTCTCTGTGTGTGTGCAGGATTGAAGGTGCCCTCTGGTTGTGAATTGGTAGTTGGTGGAGAGCCGCAGTGCTGGTCTGAGGGAAGCTGCCTGCTGTTCGATGACTCTTTTCTTCACACTGCTTTCCATGATGGTGAGAAATAATATGTAGAATAAATATCATAGATTGTCGTGCAAAAGGCATCTATTAAGTATTAAGGAGAAAACAAAGTGTGCAGTAGTTATTAGTGGATTTTAATGCCCAGGTATTTCTTTCTTTCAATAGCTGTGTGGTTGATATAAAGCCAATATATGATAGTACACTGTTTAATTTAAGTATAAGATATAAAAGCAACTAAAGACAGTAAACAACAGTAAATAAAGTAAACTGCTAAATTTGTGTGGGCTGGGATCATGTTTTGTCAAATAAAAACCAGCTAGAGTAAAGTTTAAAATTAGGATTTTATAATTGTCAGTTTGTGAGTGCCTGCTAACAACAGAATGCACCTGTCTCCATCCACTTTGCACAGATGGACTGTTACGCAAAGACTACTTGTATTTTTATACAGGCTATGCACGCTAGAAGGACTAACAGCTGATGCATTTTGCAATGTTCCTGCCATTAATGTTCAATAGCTATTCAAATACTTCTTCAAAATGCATATATGAAACAAATATTATTGCATAGCTATCAATTATTAGACAGAACTGTTGAACACAAATAGTGACTGGAGAATAGGATCTTCTTTGTATCTACAATTAATCAGTTGTAAGGAGCCCCTATGTAATTAAGAGGCATTTACATAATATGTATTGTGTTCAAATACTACACTAACCAACCCAAAACAATCCCTGCTATAAACCACTCTGAACAGCAGCTTTATAACACCACCCTGGCAACCAATGGATTTTATGCGTGAATAATTTTAGTACTTTTGCCTAATTCACAACGCATGCTTATTCACGTTCACGTTCTAATGTTATTAAATTTTGAGTATGCCATATCACCCTGCAGCCTAAGAATGGTCGCTAAGCAGGGTTGAGCCTGGTCAGTAGTACGTAGATAGGAGACCTTTTGGGAAAACTAGGTTACTGCTGTAAGAGGTGTTAGTGAGACCAGCAGGAAGTGCTCACCCAGAGGTCTGTGTGTCCTAGTGCACCAGTATATTGATGGGGACACTGTCAAAAGGGCACAATGTTTTGGATGAGACGTTAAACTGAGGTCTTGATTCTTCGTGGTCAATAAGTAGTAGTGGTGTAACCCTGGTGTCCTTGCAAAAATAGTCCCCATCCACTAAGCGGTTTACACTTTGTTCATTCATTCAATATACTAAATAATAAATTTGCATAAAGCACAGCCAAACCATATCAATATAAGTTTTTTTTATAGTCTTTGACTAAATGATGTTATCAAAAGACATGCTTTCACCTGAGATACATACAGCAAGATCCTCAAGCAATGCCAAGTGTGCCATCCTCAAAACCAGTTTAAATACGCTTTTCTTAAGCATACACGTATCTACATTGTTGTCCAGATAAACCTCTCAGACTGAGCTATAACAGTATATATTGAAATATACAAAATATTGATTATCTATGAATAAACATATGCTTAATGCAAATCTAAAACCAAGGAGATTATATGTATATGCTATCTGTGTATGTGAGTTAGTGTGAAAGCTATAGGCGAATCGTTGTTCGTGAACATGTTTGCATGCAGACTTTACATACAGGCACACGGTGTTAGTATTTACCGCTTCCTTCATGATTTCCATATCTGTGTGTCAGGTACTCCAGAAGATGGCCCGAGAGTTGTGTTCATGGTGGACCTGTGGCATCCAAACGTGGCCGCAGCCGAGCGGCAGGCACTGGACTACATCTTCACCCCTGGGCGCTGAAAGAGAACCGCGAGGAGAAAATGGTCAACGATTTCCATTGTACTAACAGTATGAGATGAGTGCAAAGGGAAAGATGGAGTGTTGAGAACATGAGTCTCTTCCTCTAGTATACAGTACCTTTACTCTCACTTTCCCTATTGGCACTGCTTCAGTAGAGACTTCAATGTACCGTCACTATTGTACATTATCAGTGTTTACAGAACTCTTCTATTCTAACCATAGCAAAAACCTGCTGGTGAACCGTGCTCGAGACGAAGCCGTCGCGTTCATGTTGTTACAATTTAGCTTCAGGGTCACTTTTAAACCCAGCGAGTGTCATAGTATCATTTCACCTAAAGCATTGACAGTCAAGCGCACATGGAAATGCACTTTTAGCCAAGCCTGGTCACTGCAGCCAGGTAGGATTGTATAGGAAGCACAGTACATTTGTTTGGTCTGTACATTTTTACTGCGATCAGGCTTACAGAAGCTAAGCTAAACAGTCGTAAATGACATATGCTGCAATGACAGGGTATTTGACATTTACCGCGAAGGAATGTGGATATATGGCAGAGATGTTATGTGAAGTGAACTGAGGCACTACCAGCTATTGTGTAAAATGACCTCCATTTAACGCACTAGTGGCAAGTTATTATACCGCCACACCAAGTCAGGGTCGGAGCGCTTCGATGGGGAAGAATACGAGCACATCAAATCAGCCTGCTTTCCACTTTACTCTTTCCTACTCAGAATTTTCCAATCAAACCGAAACGCGTTATCAATCGCTTTGTATCTCTGTGAAACTTAAAGAGGGACACGACGCTTATTGTTTTCGGAAAAACACAACGTTCTGGCTGTTAATATGTGCTAGGTTCTACCTTATTGTGATTTGTCGTACTGCTTGTAAGCAGAGCTTTCGTGATTGTTGCATCGATATTGGTACATTCCTTTTGTAAGATGACGGACCGTTTTGAGACCGTTTCGTGAGAAGTGACATTTTATATCATTGTGAGACTTTTGGAGTTGCAGATCAATTTTATGACAACGTTCCTACTTCCATGTTTCCAAATTGTGTGCCATGGACTCACTTCGCAGTGGATGAGTAATTATGTCGATTTAATAAAGAATTAATTTAACCTTTGTGCAGTGCTGAAAATCCTTTACCTGATTTGGTGTTCATGGTTAAATAAGACCGACTTTTTAAAATTGCTCTCATTATGCTTTATTACTAGAAAATGTTGGATTTAGACTTTTGTCAACTTGTGTCTTTATATTAGCACAGGTTTTGTATTTCTTCTTGGAAGTGATTTGTCATTTGGAAAACAATGCAATCCAGGATCTGGTGATAATAAAGCATAATGAGATTGCTTTACAAACTATTTTTTGTATGCCTGTTATTGTGTCATTGACTATAAATTCCACAAGTCTAATAAGGGTTCTCTGGTTCAAAATGATTGGAACACAACATGAGGGTTAATATCTGGAACTGTGTAATTTCAAATAAGTTCAAAAATAGCATGAAACATTGTCTTTTTATATTAATGCAAATCTCGTGTGGGTGTTTTATGAAAAAGAGACAACAAAATGTGCTTCTTCTCAGGAAAATACCTGGTATTTTGACAAAACATGCTGGATGTTTGGAGGTTTTTTTTATGGGGGTGGCAGATAGAAGGGCAACCATTATCAGATGCAGCTCTGGAGATTTACATAACTAACCTCTTGCTAACACGGGGGAGAGAGAGATAAATGGTAGATAAATGAAAAGGCAGATGTAATCCACCTACAGTCCATATATGTTCTCTGGATGGCTTTTTGCAGCGGTTGCAGATCTAATCGGCCAGAGGAGAACTGGCCCCAACTAAGCCTGGTTTCTCCCAAGGTTTTTTTCTCTCACAAGATTTTGGTATCTTGCCGCTATCGCTTCTGGCTTCGGTGTTCGCTATCGGCACCTAATTTCTAGTGATTACTGTCGTTTTGATTACAGAGACCACTTCTGCATTCGATAAATAACTAGTTTAATCTCGACATTAGTTATTACCATCATTCTAATTGATAATGTTCAGTGCTTTTCTAAAGTCTGTAGTGTTAAAAGCGCTATATAAATGAAAGTGACTGATTGATAATAATATTCAGTTAGTGTTCATAAGTCTTTAATAATGCAGAAAATCATTAGAAAAGCATTACAAGCAACACTTGTATCCTCATAAAGGCCCACGTGGTAGGTTTCTTACATTGATATAAATATTAATGGACCACATACCCTACATCGGCAGGCTGTCGCATCTTTCTGATGAATAGTGTAATCAATGAAATATTGTTCCAAAAATTGAATCAGTATTTTTCCAAGCGCTCGGTTTTGTAATAATCTGCTGCCGGGCAATATAGATTTCAGCACAGTTCTGGAGTAAAATACAACTACGTAACCGCACCACCACTGTTTTTAAATCACGCGTTCGACCGTTGCTATTGTGACACTGTGTTCTAAAAACGCGCCATTTAACTTTTTGAAATCACTCAACTTTTTGAAAGGAACTCATTCTGAGTGAGTGTACCAGTATAGAAATTTAGCATCCGTGCAATATAGCACCATTGACGCAAGGGGGAGCTAGACAGTCATTTCTCGGTCGAGTGTACAGCAGGTAATGACGAGTCTGGATGAATGTTTCCACGCATCCTCTAAAGGTGAAGGTTAAGATTTTTAATTGGATGAGCAAGGCCTGTTTCAGTACAAAAGGACACATTTTACCAATAGCAGTGTCTGAAAGAGAAAACTGATGGATGTTGGAGGTTGGCAACACATTGGAGCGACATTCTAAAGCAGACAGGGACACTGCAGGGAACATTCCCTGAGCACTACAGCAGACAAGCTCTGTCTGTGGCTCAACACACACACACACACACACACACACACTGCTGAATGCAAAAGATGTAAAAAAGGCAGGAAAAAAGTATGCTAAATAATACTAAATGGAATTTTTGTATTAAAATAGGCTTTTCGGCAACATTCATGAATATTTAGAACAGATTAACTGTCTGTTAAGATATTTGCAAATTCAAAAGGCAGATGTTACCACATCACAAACCTGTAATTTGTGTCAACATCTGTATTTGAAGGCCTAGCAGGCCAAAAAATGCCTATGTGATGAACTAAAAACCCTGGAAAATACTGATCCAAATGATCTGATGTATGTTTAAACAAAAGAAAATTGTCTGAATTTATGCCTTTTAAGAAAAAAAAAAAATCATTTTAGTTTGAAGGATAGGTCTAATCATAATCTAATACTTTCCTTTCTAAATTGAACACTATCCTTTGTCCTAATGTTGTATGTTTGCTAACCTCTTTTGAAGATGGCTTATAAAAAGTAAGGCTTGGACTGAGGAAGGCAGAGGTGAAATTTTGGGTCTAAATGTCATGTTTTATGCAAGTTGTCTCAGTTGTGGTTCATAAGGAATAAATGGACCATGGAGTGGCCTGCGGCTGGGATGTCCTGCACATGTGGTGCAATGGGATGCTGCGTTTAATCAAGTGAAAATCTGTGGGCGAGAGAAGAGAACTCCTCAACATGATGCGTTCTGAAAACTTTATCACCCTGGGGACAAAAAACACATTCAAGAAGGTTGAAACTCTGGGAGGATGGGGAGGTTTTATGAGTTAATAAAAAAATATGTTTCGTAATTTATGCAATGGTGTAATAAGCACATAAGCCTGGGGAAGCGTAAGGTAAATGAAAATTTTAAGATCAAGCACTGAAAAAACAATATTAATCAACCACTTTTCTGAATACCTAAATACTAATTATGGTTACAGTCCTACTTTATGAAACTTATTCGGATTCTTGCAATGAGATTTTCCTAGCAAGAGTAGCCTACATGTTGGTCATTAGAAGATTTTGGGGGTTCAAAATAAAATCAGAAATACAAATAAAGCTGACATTTTTTTTATCTTTGACGTTTATTATTGATAGTTACTTATAAATACATATAGGCCTGTAACAATTAAATAAAATCATAATCAAATATAAGTTTTTCATTATTCCAACATTATTTATTTATGTTAAGCTCAGAGTTGCACATTTATAGGGCATCGTGAAATATTAAATAGGTTTTTCAGTAAACATTCATTTTGTGTATGTTTTCTCCGATAAAACTGCTGTACCTTACAAGTTTACTGGGACATAATTAATTATATTGCATATATTGTAAGCTATTATATATTATTTATATTTTATCTGATAAACCTGTTTGAAATAGCACACAATAAAATATTAAATACAAGTTTTCATTAAACATGCATTATTTTGTCTAAATTCTATTTGACAAACCTGCTATAGCCTACCACTTAAGTTTAGTTCATGAAAAACATGTTTTTAAACACATTATAAGGTGTTTAATGATATTTACCTAACTCAATTTTGCATATACTACAGCAATTTTCAGTTTGCTTAACATTTTTAAATGTCCAGTGAAGTCTAGTGGCCATAGGCGTATGTATTGGTCAACATTGATCTCAAATTGTTTATAAAGCATCTTCTTGCTATGTTTTGGTCCATGCATTGCATGTTATGTTGTGTCACCCACAGGCATCTGATGATGCACACCATACGTTTTGCGTGTCCTCTCTCTCTTTCTCTCTCTCTGAATCTTTTTTGGTTTATTTCCTAGCCCATCTCCCCTTACCTACGCGTCCTACCAGAATAGCGCTTATACCGCCTTACGGAGCAATCAGGTGGCACCAACTCCAAGAGGAGAAGATCTCGACAGCATAATTTCAAGCCCAACAATGCCATCGAGGAGGTGCCGATGTACTCTCAGCTCTCTACACCGGGCTATTATATTCAAGTGATAATAATGTGACACCTCAGAGGTCAGCCTTTACCTTCAAGGGCATTTTACTAGTCTGAGGATGAGTTTCACGCTCCCCAAAAGCGAATCGACGACCTCCTTACTGAGATCCTCCGCGCCGGCCAGGAGCGATCATCCCGGAGCCCGGCGGATACACCATCAGCGCTCCGCGGCGGTGGCGGCGGCATCTGGAGCGGAGACGGCGGATTGCGATGCGAGCTCGCGGAGACCCCTTTGTCACCCCTCACTGGTCGGTACCCGGAATAGCGCGGAGAAGAGCCACCCACAACACTCCCACGGACACGCTCTTTCCACGGCTCACAGTCAGGAGGACCTGTCGGAGCTTCCAGATGAAAGAGACCGCAAGACAACCAGACGACACCACCACCATCACCATCACCATCATCACCACAATCGTCACCATCACCATCACCGCCACCGGTCCACTCGGGACGACCTGCCTCAGGAGCCCCGACCCAAGCACTCTCACGCCGCTCGCATGCCCACCAGAACTCAGTCTTTCTCCGAGTCCAGGGACGAAACGACTCTGTTTTTTGAGTCCCCTCAACTGGCCCGACCGGGGTCTTCATCGAGCAGAGAGGCGTGTCCAGCCTCCACCTCCTCATCCTCGCCGGTGCCCGCTTCCTCCAGCCGCTCCTCCCGCAGATCGGGGAGGTCCAGCGCAGCATCTTCTGAAGCGGACTTCAACCTGCGGCCGTTCCTCAGCTCAGTGTTTGGGCAGGTAAGGCCTGAAAAGACGCTGGTGATACGAGTTTTATAATGGTTCTCGATTAAATATAGCTGTAAAACACGTCAGAAACTTTATGCTGCAACTATAGACAGTCGTGATTTTAGGAAGGCTTAAACGTCATAGGTAAAATTAGGTGTGACAGAAACGTTTGCATTTCACTCATTAAGTTTGAACATTGTGCCAATAACAAAATGTTTTGTGTAAATATACTCGTTTCTAAAGAGGGAAAGCTTGATAGAGAGTTGCCTTCTAAAGTCAAAGTTATAGCAGAGGGAGGAATAGGTTTGAGCTAAATTTAGTATTAAAGGGTAGATTTATGCTCTCCATAAGAACAGTTGAGTCTATTAAAAAGACATTATCAGACTCACAATTGTTATTACAAATTTTAGTTTCCAGTTGAATTCAAAATAGTGTCTAGAAAACTGATAATTCCATACAATCATATAAATCAAGAGGGAACATGTATCATTTTAAACATTTATCAAATATATTTACGAATTTGTCATATAAGTTTTCAAATATTTATCAATTTATTTTTTTAGCTGGTGCTGTTACTGAACTTTCCAAGTTTTTGACATGCTGTGACAAGTTTTGTCATATGAAAGAATTCAAATGTGAAATCCTCTGAGTGCTATTGGAAATTTTTCTCTGAAATGAGCATTTTTTTCAGGCTTTTTGTTTACGTTCAGTTATTCCACTTCAATAGCAACAAAAAAGCCAATTAATTGCCAATAAAGTGAAATGACTGAACGTAAACACACACAGGAAACTTATGAAAGTGCTCATTGTAGTAAAACATTATAGACATCACTTAAAGGCTTTTGCAGGTTTTATATGCTGTACATGTCTGAATATGCCTTATTCCATCAGTATAGCACGCTGAAAGATAGTGTGTCCAAACAAAACAGCATAAGGAAAATAATTCCAGAATGACCAACTAGTTCAGGGCTGTCCTGCAGGACACCGGCTCTCCAAGGCCGAGTTGGGACAGCCATGAACTAGTTCCATCAAGATTCTGTGTGCATTCAGCCAACCCACAAGCCCAGAGTAATGAGTTGTGAATGACTCTGAAGCAATGCTACTGAGCCTGGTAGGTCACATAACAGCAATAAAATGATGGATGTGGTATGTCTGCGTTTCAAGCATGCTACCCATAGAATATACATTTTTAATGGTCATAGATACAGATGCAATTTCATGCACAGCTATAGCATTTCTGTGTTTTTTTATCCCCTACAAAATTCAAAAGCAAGGCAGACTTAGCAATGGCCATATATGGCCAAAATATTTCTCCCAATATGCCATCTAGTCCTTTATTTAGATGCAGTATCTATGCAAAATTTTGCCTAGGTGGGAAAAAATATGCAAGAGGAGAAAGCACTGTTCAAAGCAGTTCCAAACAAATATGATGGTCCCTTGTCTGTTATCCATATTATGTATCAGGTGCAGCTCACACACGCCACTTTCAAACCAAACAGCTTTCAGTTGATCATTGTGATGAATTTTCAGGATTAACTTGAAGCTGTAGTAAAATCTTTAACTTTCTCACAAAATGTGTGGTGCAATGTGGATGTGAAAATCCGAATCGTTTCTATTGCAATTGTCATAGTTTGTCCAAAAAAATAATAAAATTATGTGTACAGTATTAAAGCTATCCTGAAAGATACTATTTTGTTGTGCTTAAGAAACATAATTAATTATGCCATTGTTGTCCGATATTACTGATTTGGCATGTTAATAAAACATAATTTTAGTCAAATAAAAATTTAAATAATTTAATTCTTTCCCATTTTAAATCTGAAAAGAACTAGTCATAGGAATTAAAAAAATATATAAATAAATTTGCCACCAATCAACTATGACCCGATGAATCCAAAGTAGTCTCGCGTAGCCAGACCTTTAGACTGACGGCTGAAGGTCTAGAATTCATAGCCGCTTTCTTTGGTCAAGGCCCGCCCACAAGGCCGGTTGACCGACATGTCAAACAACCAATCACAGTTCGTTTCGTTCAGTGTCACGTTTCGGGCGTGGAAATGTCCCCACAACAACAGAACAGCGTGCAACAGTCAGTCAGCATAAAAAATCCCGATGAGACGCTCTCTGTAAACATCTGTCTGAAGCATATCTTTCCATTTTTTACACAAGCAATTCTGGAGAATCGAAAACAATACTGAATACCTTCTCTGTTAGGTACTTCACTTGATCTTCCATAATAGATAGGAGGGGACGCACAACTAGTAAAATTAGATCGCATACTTTTGAGAATCCTACATTTAACTGATCTTAATAAATGCTTATTGTCACTCATGTAAACACAACAGTTTTTTTTCCCCCACAATCACTCATCTACGCATTGTTTCCGGGGCGGACCGGAAATAAATGCGACACTCGCGTCCCCGAAGATCCGATAAAATTCAACCAATCATTTGATGACTTTGACATTCCCGAAGGGTTTCCAGTTAAGTGTAACATATGCACCAGACGTTTAGCCAACGTCCCAGAGACCAGTACCCATGATATCTCACACAGCATAGTTTGTCATTTCATACGCAACAGTTGACTGAGATGTTTTCTAATGAATTAATTTATGATAAGGAGTATTAGCAAAATAAATATTAATTCATATTCACAATCTGTCCTAGAGTTTGACTCCTGATCGAATGCTTTCTGACAGTAAACAGCTGTGAGCTGACACTGATTAAATGTGCTCCTCGGAGGATTGGATGTCAAGAACGTTGTGGAAGCTTCCCTTCGGTACATGTATCACAGAACTTTGAAAATCAATTGCGTTAATAATAAAGGAGTCTTGGCTGGAAGGATGAGCTCTGGGCGGGAGGGTGCTCCTTTGTTGCTTTAGACATTGAAAGGCTTGAATAAATAAAGAATACAATGTCTGTTTGTGAAATGCAAATCTTTTTAGGCATATCCGATTTTGTGAGATTCTGTGTATAAATGATTAAAAGCTGTCTGATGGCACCGCCACAGTGACTTTGATGATGCGGTTCGAAAACAACACACACGTTCATTTGCAGCTACGCTAATGTGGGTCGTACTATTATTGTGACACAGGAGGCTTTTAAAGCTGACATATAGCAATATTTTGGAATCTATGTTAAAAATGAAATGGAGGGTTAGTCATATAAAATAAACCAGATAATGTCCATTAATTACACCCAGCTTCAAGGTTAGAGCTATTCTCAATGTACAAACAGTAAAAAGCACCACTTGTTAGATTAGAACTGGCGGGCCAGTTAGAAAACATGGGCAAATGAGACCAATTATTAAAATCGCCTTCAAGGTCAGAGCGTTTCTCACTGTGGCCCTCCATCTGTTGTTGTTTATACTGTGATGGTCCATTTACATTTGCCTCAGCTTTTTTTTTTTTCCTCGAAGCCCCTTAATACAGTCATTTTACAGGGTTTTATAATCAAATTCGCTACCTAGTTAACTTAAAGTCACCGTTATTGCCTGTGCTGCATCATTCAAGTCTAAAATGTTGGAGTATTTAATTGGCATTCATGGAGGAACCTCACATTACTGGGAGAAACCTTCTGTTTGCAAGTATGTTGTTTAGGCTGTCAGCCTCAGACGCTGTATGAATCAGTGAGGCTGGCTTACAGTCTCTCGCTGGGTGTCTGTGTAAACACAATTTACCAGAAATGCAGCGTAATAGGCTTCGGATCACAGGGGTGACACATTCCCTATATCGGTCTGACTTGAGTTCCCAACGCTTGACTTGACTAGGTGTTGAAATAAGACTGACAAAAATGTCCTTGGATGACGATGCGATTCTTTCCCTCCGTAAATCTTGTAGATGGTAAACCAGATATGGTCTCCACTTGTCTTTGGTGCTATTTTTAGTCTCACATCTCTTTGTGTATCTGTGTCGTTCCTCTGATATTTGTTTGTGTCTGCTGTCAAACACACCCCTCCTGCTTTGCTCTTACTGATGTGTTTTTGAGGTTACAATGACCTTGCCATGCTCTTCTGGGAGATCAAGAAGCAGATACTTGAGAGTGAGGGTGTGAAGATGAAAAGAAGGTAATTGAATGGATATAGTGTCAATTTTTACTCAACGTGTATGTATGATGAATGTGCAACAGATTATCTTTGTTTTTGCACAGTTTGTGCAGAGCTATTTTCCTGTGATTCACTAGCCATCTATTCAGAGTGTTTCCTTGTCTACAGCCCAAGCCTGATATGGCACCAGAAATCTTAGTAAAACCAAAGTCTTTGGTAAAACTTAAGTATAGGGACTAATTCTTACTTTTTGTGCTTATTAGCATGTATAATATTAACATGTTGGAAATATGGAAGAAGTTCTGAATGCAAGCTTGCAAATGATTGTAAGAACGGGTTTAAGTGGGATAAATGATCAGGCAAGTACACCTAACATGTCATTTCACAGTTTTTCAAAAATGAAACATGAATTTTCATGTCATGTCAACTTTTGAATATGTGGGTAGAGCTCTTTAGGTTCACATATAGTGTATAGATCAAACATCATTAGTTAACTTACAGCGATTAATTAGCTCATTCTCTCAGTCAGTAAGTGTTTATAGGTTAATTAAATGCCTTCATCTCTTTACACTTTCACAGGTCTGTCTCACTGTTTTAATTCTTCTTTCTCATGTCTTATTTTAGAGCATATGTTCTTTAAAACAGTGTTTCCCAACCTTTTTGTCTTTGTCAGTCCCATCTGTAAGGCTACATTTTTTTCATAACAAATGATATAGTTGATATTGGTTTGCAAAAGGACAAAAAAAGAATGTCATCTAAAAAAATATTTATAAAAAAAGGGAAAACTTTAGTTTATATCATAGTTCACCCAAAAATGAATGCTAAATGCTATTGCTAAAACTACTCACCATATTCAATATTGAGTTTGTTTCTTTATCAGAACAGATTTAAAGAATTGTAGCATGACACTACTTTAGATCTTTTGCAATGAAAGGGTGACTTTTGAATAAATGTTCAAACCACTGATAAAAACATCACTAAAATAAACCACACCACTCCAGTTCATCAGTTAATGTTTGGAACTTACAGATCCATCAAGACGTCTTTAATATCAAAGTGGCTAAAATACTAATCCATAATCCATAATTTTACTTAATTGTTTTTTTAATGTGTCAATTTGTTGGGGCAGTCGTGCATTACATTTCACTTCATGTTGTTGTCTTGTCTGAATCAGGTGAGATGCAAAACAGTCCAAAACAGTTTTAAACAAATATAATAGTGGATTGAGACTGTCCAAAGATTGCGTCTGTCAAAAGTTAAAGGAACACAATACTTTTTTTTTTTGGAAATAGGCTCATTTTCAAACTCCCCTAGAGTTGAGCTTTACTGTTTTTGAAAGACATTCAGCTGATCTCCGGGTCTGGCGGCACTTTTAACTGCAGCTTAGCATAGATCATTAAATCCGATTAGACCATTAGCTTGTCGCTCAAAAATATTTCAATGTTTTTCCAGTTTCTATAGTTCTATTACATCATGTAATAGGATCAATACATCATCATCAATGATCTTTGCTGCTGTACTATGGTTGCAGCACGCGCAATGATATTAGGCAGTGAGTTTCATACAGCCTATAAAATCACAACTTTTCATTGTATGTCAGTCTCAGTATACGATGTTGTGTGGATTACTTGTGGATTATTGTAATGTTTTTTTATGAGCAATTTGGACTAAATATCTTCAAATCTGTTCCCCTGCAGAAACAAACTCATCTAGATCTTTGATGGCATGAGATTAGCTTTTAAGCAATTCAACTATTCTTTAGAAAAGTAACAGAAAAAAATATAATAAGGTGTTTTGATCTGTTATTTTTTCCTCAATTTTGTATTTTTCAATAACGCACAGTGACCTTAGGAACTGCTTTTACTGTTGAATTCTTTTGCCTATGCATATTTTTGTTTGTGTACAGGTGGAAACAGGTGTACATGCAAGGCTTATGAAAGATATTGTGTGATAATACGCATTGTGTGTCTGAGTGCGGTGATCTTGTGACTGTGACTGCTGACAGGATGAGAGGTGACAGTTAAAAGTAGGTTGCACACTAAAGTTCACTGCAAGCTTGAAAAGGGGATGGAGGGATAAATAAAACCAACATATCAGTGGAGAAGAGGCAGAGACGGGCTTCTGCCCCTGAATCTGCCCCTGTTTCTCAGGATGAATCATCTCATGGAGAAAAGTGAGGGGAAAATAGAGATGGATGGAAGATGACAGATAAAAAGATGCACATGTGTGCGAGAGAGAAAGATATTTGTAAGAAACAAAACAAGAGCCAAAAAATAACATATATCTGTGTGTCACAGATAACCAGCAGCATAAACAGAAGCATCATTAATTGGCCTCTATCCCCTTGGTTAGCTTTGATGTCATAGTCATGGCTTGCATATAACATTTCTGAAAGGTTTTTAAATACTTTTAAGATCACAATAAAGGACAAGGACTGCCGCACAATAGCAACCTGCAATAATGCAGCTTGTGGACTCAGATACTTTGATGTAATGAATGATAGACATTTTTATGTACCTTATTTAGTTAGACAACTGGTGGGTTGCAACTGAAAAATGAGCCGTGGGTCTGATACACTGAAAAAGTTATGAATAAAACAAGGATTATTGGAATACATTTTAAAGAAAAAATTTCAGTCTTTCTACTTAAAAAATACTATGAAGAAATTAATCTACGTCCTTCTTGTAAAGGAACAAATTATATGCTCCTTTAATCTTTGTTGTTCACGAAGAGAATGACAACCTGTGTTTTCAGAAACAGTCAACACAGCTATTCAGGATAAAAGAAGATGCAAACCTCATTAAAAACAGGTTGACTTACAGCAAGAATACGAATGAGTTTGTAGATCATTTGAATGGTTAATTATTACCTCCCAAGAGTAGAAATTAAGTCAATTTGACCAATATTTTGTACCAGTATTTATCCTTTTATCAATAAATGGCACCATCTGATGAATTCAAGGCATGCTCGAAAAGATATTTGCGCTGAACACACATGAACATGAACACTTGGGGGAGTGTCAGTGATAAAACATTTTGGATATAATTTAGCATTTGTATTAATGATACATTTGTCGGAAATTAAGTATTATTATCTGCCTTTATTATGCATTATAGTAATATTTTATTATTATAATCATTCAGTTATCAAAAAATAAAAACGCACCTGATCAAAGCGGTCTCACTCCCAACACGTCACGTATTGGTGTTTGGTGAGGACCCTTTGGTGTAACTTTTTTTGGTGTCATTTTTTGTATTTGGCGTCATTTTTTGACATTCATGGACATCCGTTGCTTTAAATATGAAACCCCTGGTGATGTGACATGATGTGAAAGGTACACGTTTTTAAGCATTTTTTTTACAAATGAATGCAAACCATTAAATTACGACAAACAACTGAAAACAACAGAGGACCTTTTCAAACATAATGCTAAAGGGATCCTGACTAAGCATCAATATGCAAGTTCAATTCTTTATTCATTTGTTATGTTAAAAAATTCAAGTTCAAGTTCATAAAACACACCTGATGTTGTTATTACTAAATACAAACCTTCCAATAGGAATTATATGCACCAATATTCAAAAGCGAAGGATCATATTTAATGAATTGTTTGGATAACCTCTTTTGTATAGTTTTATTTTCATAGTACATATGACATTTATATTGTCGGACGGTCACACTTACTTTAAGGCAAGGCAAGGCAAGGCAAGGCAAGGCAAGGCAAGGCAAGGCAAGGCAAGGCAAGTTTATTTATATAGCACATTTCATACACAGTGGTAA
>JAUCMT010000154.1:15705185-15722372 GCA_032357475.1 Enteromius thamalakanensis | reverse complement strand
AAATATATAATATATATAATATAATATATATATGTAATATAATATGTTAAATTATTTATCCAAAAAAATTATTATATTGCTTTTAAATTGTTTTTCCTGTAAAATATTTTTTTGTTTAAATTTAATTGCATTTTTGTTTTTCTAAACGAAAAATAGATATCACATTTTTTACCCCCTAATTTACTAAATTTACCCTACAAAATGTCATTCAGTGTAACCAACTTGTCAGGCATATTTACAATACAAATTAGATTTTTTTTCACCCCAAATGCTAAGTTTTAATTTTACTTCCTTTTTTTTGGCTTAGTAAAATGCTTCCTTTATTATTTATGAAACTTATATGAAACCTTAAAAGTAGACACTTATTTTAAATGTGCTTTCTGTGCTTTGAATGTTGATATCTCTGACCCATGTGCGTACATATGGGTGACTCTATAACTGCGGGTACATGTAGGCAAACGTGGCTTAGCTTAAACCAGGATTAGGCATTAGTTAAATTAAGATATTTAAGCATCTTTTACAAAAAAAAAAAAAGAAAATATTACAGATGTGCATCTTAACAAAGAACAATGACACTGATGTTTTAAGATATGTGAAAGCAAGATATTTTCATTTGATACAGCTCAATCATGCAATTTAGTCTTGGACTAGCTTAAGCTATGTCTGTGAAACTGAGGGTTGATGTCTGACAATTATGTTACCGTCAAATTCTGTTACCTGACAATGCTAACAATAGTGCAACGGAATTGACAGTTTTATTTATTTTTTAGGAAACTCCACATGCTGGCGTAAACGCTGTGAGAACATGATTTAACAACGTTTAAATAACCCAATGTGAGATCAGTAATATGTTTTCCTTTTGATATTGTGGTAAGTTGACGTTCTACAAAATAACACCAAATGTACCGGCAATTATAGAATCGGTCATATGACTGATTTCGCACATAGGTATGCATACGCATACATTTTACACAACAAGTTGTCAACAATTTAGAAAAAAATGCATTATTGGTTTTGTGTGTTGATATAGGAAAAAGGTGGGACTCGAAATTGTGGTAACCATAGCAACTTTCAAACGCCTTCAGCCAATCAAATAGCTGTCCTGTCGGCGTACGTTCTCCATAGTGACGCGCTACGCCATCTTGCTTTCAGAGAGCGTCTAGCTCAACAGAAACGCAGTTCGCGCTTCTCCGCTACACCAAGCGAGATTTCTAAGAGATGAACAGTCAGAGCTCCCGCAACGAAACGGCAGCTGCCGCGGTTAACGGCTCGGATTCAACGGCAGCGGCTACCCGAGACCGCAAAACCGGAGGCGGTGTTCTGAAAAGGCTGAAATCGCGACGAAATCAAGTGGATCGACGGCCTGTAACGGAGGAAGAGCTGCGGGCGCTGGGCAGAGACCTCACTCCGGATGAAGTTTTGGGACTCCGCGCAGTCACTCGCGGTAAGAGCTCTGAGACGCCACTGTATGATACCAGCTTCATCTCACAACTCCTCAGATGCTCGCAATGTGCACCTATTATGAGTTACAGCATCCATGTGTTTGTTTACTTTTTTACAGGCCCAATCCATGCAACATATTTTAATGAGTTTCCAAAGAGCACTTAGTCTGCATGTCTATTAAACATAGCAAACAAACAAAGAACTTTAGTTCATGCATGCCTCATGTTTAGCAGTCTCAGAAAAATAACTGCTCTATACTATGTTTCTTTTATTGAAACATTTTTCCCTCCACAGACTACTTGTGTAAACCAGAGGACAACATCTACAACATTGACTTCACACGGTTTAAGATCAGAGACCTGGAGACGGGGACAGTCCTTTTTGAGATTGCCAAACCGCCACAGTGTGGTACGTTTCCTTTCTTTGTCTTCAAGTTAAACTAATAAATTATGTTACAAAATGGTTCTTTTATCATGACTATCTTTATGTGCTTTTAGCATGTCAAATGCAAACTGAAAGACCACCCACCCAAAATCACTTAAAGCAATGTATTGAAAATTTAACGTCATTTTATAGGTCTCACTTATGTTTTTTTTCCCCCGCCTCATTTCAAATTGTAATTATTCTCTTTCATTCTTATGTATGCAGAACTACATCTACAATAATTTTTGTAAAATTATTGTTTTGTTTCGCAACAGAATAACGTTTATTTGAGGCTTCTACTGTTATGGAGCTGTTAACATATGACAGAATTTTATCACGTCAATTTCTATAGTTAATATTAAATCTGTGGTTTTGCTCTGTGTGCAAAATTTGCCTTTCAGATCCTCTGAGGCATATTCAAATGTCTTTTGTATTTTCAAGATATATATATATATATATATATATATATATACTAATTTTAATGGTTTTAGTTTAATGAAAATATCCCTGACTCTTATATTCTCTCTCAAACTGTTGCATTTAGACCTTGATGAGGAGGATGAGGAAAACGGAGAGGTTGACACCAGTGCTGGACGTTTCGTTCGTTACCAGTTCACACCTGCGTTCCTTAAGTTACGAACAGTCGGAGCCACGTAAGTCTCTTTAACAAGCAAGGCCATGTGCATTCTGCTGTATAAACAAAGCTTGGTGGGTCTAAAATTCTGTTGACCAGCTCATGTTTTGAAACAAAGAAGCTTGTCATCTGCTGCAACACTTGAGCAATGTTATTAGCCGAATCCCACAGACATCATGAATAAATCATGGTTTGGCCTCAGTAATTCCTTCAGTTTTGCTGTAAACATGAGCAGACTTCAGTCTGTGTAGTTTATTGTCCTATTGACTTTTAAACGTGGTATTATTGAACATCATTAAGCTCTTGTTTAGTTACCGACCAAGTAAACTGAATGTGTGTTTTGTATGTAGTGTATAACGTCTCTCTTCTCCATGCACACTCTCTCAGGGTGGAGTTCACAGTTGGCGATCGACCCGTTACCAATTTCAGAATGATAGAGAGGCATTATTTTCAAGACCGCCTCCTGAAGAGTTTCGACTTTGACTTCGGCTTCTGTATCCCAAACAGCCGGAACACATGTGAACACATTTACGAGTTCCCTCAGCTCCCAGATGACCTCAGTGAGTGTTCTGGTTACTGTTTAAACTGACTAAATACTCATTTAATGATTAGAATTATTCTTTAAGCTATTAAATCAAACATGCTGTATATTTTTGTTTTACATTTATTTAATTAAAATTAGCTGGTAAACTTTTTTTTTTTCTGAACAGGTTGATTTTTGCTACCCCACTGTCAGATATTTTTCTTCTTTTACAAACTCTATACAAACTATATATATATATGTATATGTATATGTGTGTGTGTGTGTGTGTGTATATTAGTGGTTGGCCGTTATCTGCGTTAACGTGCTGCTTTAACGCGAGACTCTTATCGTGCGATTAAAACAAATTATTGCCGTTAATCTATTTGCAAAGTTGGGTTGGAGCTGGGTCTATACTACGCAAGCTATGATGACTTTCATCTTGATATTTTAGGATGTATACCTAGCCAAATTGCACTGTAGCCCTATTCAGACGGGACTAGTTTTCTAAACTACTGTATGTATGAGCTTCGATTCTTATCACCTGTGGTCCATGATCTTCATGTACCATTTCAGACGGGACTAACATCTCCGTGTTTATTACAGGGGGTCTGTCAGAGATCACACGCTCTGTATGCGTGCATTGCTTTAGTCATTCAGATTGACTACAGTTAGTATAATCACAAATACCACGGTGAAGCTAAATGGCTAGTGAGTTCTCTAACATTCTCTAATGACCCCCTGTAAAACTAGTCCCGTCCCAATAGGGGTTTACTTCTAGTCATTATTTATTAGTTAATAAAATTAGTAATTATTTAGGTAGCACACATATTCTGAATGCCTTTGGCAGAATTCAAATAAAGCATTTTAATTTAGATTAATCTAGATAAAAAAAATTATCTATGCCCACCCCTAAAATATATATATAATCATTCTTTTTTATTTATTTTTTAACCAGGAAAAGCACTTTTACAAGAGCATCCTGACCATGATTTTTGTGACATGCACACAAAAACTATATATATATATATAAACTGTCATATATATTGTGTGTGTTTACTTAATTTTAAATTAATTTTCTTCTTAGTATCTTTGTAATTCTTATTAGTATCTTTGTCTTGCTTTCCAGTACATTAAAAATCATTTGTTTCAATAAAGTAAATTTTACTTACCCTAGTGACATTTTTTTTTTTTGTTTCAAAGTAGACACTAAATTAAATAATTGTTTTTCTTCTTAAAAAAAAAAACTTAATATTTTCAGTAATTTTTTTAAATATTTTTTTCCTTTATTGTATAAAAAAGATAAATATACCATGTAAGAAAATCATTTAAATTTTTTGCAGTGTGCATTATGAAGGGTTGAATATAATTTATATATCTATATAATTTCTTCCAATTATAAGTGTATTATTTTATATCGTTATAGTTTATGTGATAACTATAATTGTACTGTAATCTGAAAAAACTACTTACTAGCACCCACCTTGAATTAATACCAAACAGGTATTTTAGAGGAAATTTGGCACAAAAGAGTAACTAATTGCCTTCCTAGTAACGTAGTGACCTAACTGTCGGACATCTCACCCGTCCTGTCAGGCTTGCATCAAATTTCAGACCTCACTCTCCTACCAGTGCTAGGATAGAGGAGAGCGTGTTACATGACTGTGTTCATTTGTTAAAGTGCTGTGCTGTGTCGCTTCTTTGTCTCCTGCAGTTCGATTGATGATTGAGCACCCGTACGAGACCAGATCAGACAGCTTCTACTTTGTGGACAACAAACTCATCATGCACAACAAAGCAGACTACGCTTACAACGGGGGCCAGTAGTGCCTCTTCAACAGGAAACCCGACGATTGCTTGTTGGATTGACCGTGTGGATTTGTGTGGAATGCAAATACAGGGACGCCCCTCACTACCAGCAGCACACGGTGTTGTCACCAGCATCACGATCTGGCACCATCGACCCACCCGACTGGAAATGACCGTCCTTCAGTCAAGTTCCTGCACTCCACAGACTACGCACACGGGGTTTGGCCAAAAAAAAAGTGGAGCCTTTTTCCTCCGCCGCACTCCCAACTAGCCGGAACTGAAGAAATGTCCTGTCATCCTGCGACTACAATAGAGGCGTTTTGTTTTGTAACCTTTGTTGTCTTACTTCCTGCACACACCACTCTCTGTTTAGTTCAGTTTAACTTTGAAGTTGTGTTAACAAACTAAATCTTGAATGTCTCCTAAATGTGTAAAAAGGAAGCAATCCAGCCACATACATATTTGGTTATTAACAAAAAGAGGGCTTTTGCACAGATTTGCAGCTGTTGATCATTAAAGCGACAGAACTGATCAGAGCCAATGCTCAATTTTTTTTTATGTGTGTGTGAAGATAACCCTAAAATAGTAGAATTTGTTTTAACCACGCTACCATTCAAAAGTTTTTGTTCAGTAATATTTTTAATGCCATTTGGGAGCCTTTTAGGTTTATAAAGGCTGCATTAACTTTCATCAAAAATACAGTAAAAACTATTACTATACACAATATAAAATCATTTCTATTTTCTATACTAATTTCTATTTTAAGATGTAATTCCTGTGATGTCAAAGCTAAAAGACTGGAAAAAATAAAAATATAATAACATTAGTGCCCACACCAGCAGGCAGGATGGATGTTAATTGGGTATCAATTTTTATGTTTCATCAACTGGAAGTGATTCCAACTATATTGTTTCTCTGCCTTTATCGTTGTAGTTGTGGTGTGGACTCTATTGTTTGATACTGAGACTGATTTTCAGAATTATATCTTTATAGTTCCATTCTTGGTGTGAACAGGCCTTTACTCCAGTCTTCAGTGTCACGTGATCCTTTGGAAATAATTCTAATATGCTGATGTGCGGCTCAAGACACATTTATTATTACTATCGATGCTGAAACAGTTATGCTGCTCAATATTTTAGTGGAAACCGTGACGCAGCATTAATTTGAAATAGAACAAATTTGTGTCATGCATGTCTTTACTGTCACTTTTGATCAATTTAATGCACCCTTGGAATAGATATGGCCGCACGCACTCTGGGGTTCACAGGGCATCTGTCTTTGTCGTGTACAAGGGCTTTCGATGTCAGACTCAGCTGTGCATACAGAAACCCTGTTTTCACTCGTGTCACACACAGAGGGTTAGGATTCCCAACATAGTGTCCTTGTGCACCTTTCAAGCTGTTTGGCCTTTATCAGAGCTTTGATGTTTACCTTTGATCTAATTCAACATGTTGCTTAATAGCGGTTAGAATTTAGGCAACATGATTGGCTGAGAAACATAAATACAGCCCATCAGAGGCCACTGACTTTACATATTTTATCAATATGAACTTGATTTGATTAGCCTATGATCAAAGCTAATCATGTTGCAAAACACCCATTGATATTCAGTGAAAGTCAGTCCTCAACTCTCAATCCAGTCCCAAGCAAGTCAGCTCTCAGCTGGACGGTGACTTGATTATATTCTTAAGTGTCCTTAAGAAAGAAAAGGTGTGATTTTTAGGCTAAAGGACCAATGTTTGTGAAGTATTTGTGGGTGCGTGTGTCTCTAATGCCTTACTTGTGCTGTTTACATAGGTCTGTGTTGACATGCTGTAATTTAAATTGAGAGATTTGCCACACAGAAGTTGGTCTATATATTCGTTTTACTACAAGCTGCACATGCGATAAAAAAAAAAAATCTAATTTTCTCCCTTGCTGAGAGCAAAATAAAGTGTCTTTATATTCATTTGTCACCACAAAGATGTGATCTGCTCATCTTTGGTGGTTGTGTGTGGGTATATATATATATATATATATATTTCAGACACTAATGTGTGGATTTAGTCATAACAGTAATTTTAGAAATGCTGCTCATGCTTTACATGACATATTACATCCATTTGTTATGTAATAATGTGACTGGAATACATTTGTCTTTTTATTTAGCCATTGATTGTTAGATAGTTTTTTTTTTTTTAGTTTTTTTTATGTAATGAAGCCTGTATCAGGACTCTTGTAATGAAATATTTCATAACGTGACATTCTTTAACACAGCATTCTGAAAAAATAATTGGTTTGTATATTAGACGGAACAGTAAGTGCATTAAAAAGGAAACATGTTCGTTAATGACAAGCATGAGTGATACTGATGGCTTTAAGATTGTTTACATTAATTACTCATCTAAAATAATTTCTCATTACATGTTTAGCCCTCGAAGCTGTGTGTATGTTCACGTACCCATGTGTTCACGGATCTAGGCTCTTGATTTAAAGTTGTTGCCATCAACTGCTTTATTCTCTTCTTCAGAATTGTAGAAACATTGTATTATACTGTATAATAAAATAGGAATTCTGTTCAGATGTGGAAGGAGGATTTTGTTCAGAAAGTTAAATAAAATGCATTTTATAAACGAAATCAGTACGATTCAATATTTAAATAAGATATTCAATATTTTACCACAAGGTGGCAGCTGTATCACTTGAAATGATTCGATTCTGTAATTTAGATTAATATAACTAGTTTATTACATTAAAGGAGAGTTTTAAAAATACACTTTAAATTAGTATTCATTATGACTAGATGCACATATGTATTTGAGAGGTTGACTTTATTTGATTCTGATCGCATACTCAAACGAATACACTTGTTTGCTGTGTTGTTTATGAAGGGCGGATATTTCAGCATCACGTGCTTCTAAATTCGATTTGAAGTGCTCAGCAAAAGTAATATCGACAGATGCGCAAGACTGAACGTTTCTTATGTAAGTATACTCATTCTTACAAACTTTTTAGTAGCCTATTTCAGTTCTTCTTTCGCTGCTATTCTCGCATTTTTGCTTCTTCTTTACAGGTTTTATAAACTGAAAGCCACCAACGTTTCGATTTCTGCGTATGGTCAATAATAGATGAGTTACTCTTTTGATTTGCAGTCCTACAACATCTGTTCATGTGTGCGTGCTTGTGTTTCCATACAGGTCCCATAAGTTCGTCTGACCGTAAAGAACATGAGTCTTAAAAACACGCGTGATTTTAAAAGGTGCACACATTCTCTATTTTTCCGTAGCTCTGTTAAATGTTTTTAAAAATCTTTGTGAGTTTGGTTAAGATTTTGTTCAAAATGAATGTTCTTTGATTACAAGTCATGCTGTGATGTTGATTTCAAGGCAAACTAAACGAACAAGATCAGAGTCTGAACACAGGGCCAGTAACCTTCCAGAACGAAAAAACAAAAGGTAAACAGGTTAGACTACTAACCTATAAAATAAATATTGCTTGTGGCAAACAACCATTTTCTGGTGCTAAGTTTACATACCAAATACAACCCAACTGAAGAAGGTTTTATTTTTCAAGGAACAAAACTGAATATGCCATGTTTTCTGATGAAGCAAAACATTTGATTTAATATCACTACTATTAAAATATCTATCTATCTATCTATCTATCTATCTATCTATCTATCTATCTATCTATCTATCTATCTATCTATCTATCTATCTCTCTATCTCTCTATCTCTCTATCTATCTCTCTATCTCTCTCTCTCTCTCTCTCTCTCTCTCTCACAGTTCTGTGACCTGACCTGATTTTCCGCTCTCTTTAGACCAAAGTCAAAGAGAGAAGCTTCTCCAACACTGGTCAACTGGTCAATGAATCCACCAACCAACTTCAAAGGTGTAGACACATTTCCTTTGGACTCATGGTAAATTTTACTTAAGTGCTATAATTTTTTTTGTTTTAAATTATATATATATATACAGGGTGGTCCATTTATATGGATACACCTTAATAAAATGGGAATGGTTGGGGATATTAACTTCCTGTTTGTGGCACATAAGTATATATGAGGGGGAAACTTTTCAAGATGGGCGGTGACCATGGTGGCCATTTTGAAGTCTGCAATTTTGGATCCAACTTTTGTTTTTTCAATAAGAAAAGGGTCATGTGACACATGAAACTTATTGGGAATAAATGGCCCATCCTGTATATATATGCCTATATACAAAAAAATATTCTGTATTATTTTCAATAACTCCCAAACTATGTTAAAAAAAAAAAAAAACTTTTAGGATTAAGAGAAGAAGACAGCCATCACCAGTAGGTAGTTATATTTCCATGAAAAGTGATAATCAAATGAACAATTTAAGAGGCAGCACATCCATGCAAAGGTCAGGCATTGTACACACCACAATCTTGTAATAAAATACACACTGTGATCTTTTGACTAAAAACACATAAATAAGAATGTGTAATTTCTTCACAGAGTAAGAGAAGGTTCTCCTACACCAACCTGTTTGTCTTTGAGAACAGACTGGTCAATGGATGTACCAACCAACTTCAGAGCTGCAGAAACCTTCCAACTGAATCAAAGGTAAAGTTGTCCTTTTTTATACTTAGATTATTTAAAGTGCCCCATATGGATTTTTGAAAATAGCCTTTCGTGCGGTGTGTAACACAGCTCTTAGTGAACGAAAACATTTTGCAATGTTTAAATCTGAAAGTGCACTAGCAGAAACAATAGTGGAGCAATTTTGTTGTTTAAAATGCAGTTTCCCCCGTAAGGCTGTACACAAAGCAGAATTGCTTTAATGAAAATAAGACCAATCTGATCAATCACCGCAGATTAGCGTCACTCATATTGGAAAATTAAATCATTTGGAAGTCGTTAAATAAGTACGGGAAAAATAAATGCATATTACATGTATAAAACAATGAAAGTGATTTTTCACTATCCATACTGATGGCACTTTAATAGTATAAAATTAAAATGTATTTGACCGTACTGAAAATGTTTGGGAATTACATTAATTTTGTGACTTCCAGACCGCTGACAGAGCATCCCTTAAGGTGTCCACTGTGCAAATCAATGTTGAAGGATCCAGTGTCCATCTCATGTGGACACAATTACTGCAGAAGTTGTATTAATGAATTCTGGGTCAGCTGTCCTGATGATTATGCCTGTCCACAATGTGAAAATACATCTGAAATGCGTCCAGTACTGAACACAAATGCAGCTCCAGCTGAGGGGGTTAAAAACCTGCAACAAGCAAGCTTCAGTCTAGCACTTCCACCACAATCCTATACCAGCTCGGAAGACATGGCCTGTGATTTCTGCACTGAGCGCAGATTGAAAGCTGTGAAGTATTGTTCAACCTGTGGTGTTTACCTATGTGAATCACACATCAAGCCACATTACACCATAGCAGCGCTACAGAAACACACACTGTCAGACGTTACTGGAGACAGGAAGACGAGACCCTCAGAGCAGCACCAGAATACAGTCAGCTTCAGCAGCACTGCGAGTGCACAACAGGATCAGAAAGATACAACTTTAGACACTATAAAGGTTTGATATCCTAATTAAATATTCATTATACACTACTAGTCACAAGTTTGTAATATATATATATATATGTATACACACTGCAAAAAAAATAAAGAGAACATTTAAACAACACAATGTAACTCCAAGTCAATCACACTTCTGTAAAATCAAGCTACCCACGTAGGAAGCAACACTGATTCACAATCAATGTCACATGCTGTTGTGCAAATGGAATAGACAACAGGTGGAAATTATAGACAATTAGCAAGACACCCCCAATAAAGGAATGGTTCTGCAGGTGGTGACCACTTCTCAGTTTCTATGCTTTCTAGCTGATGTTTTGGTCACTTGTAAATGCTTGTGGTGCTTTCACTCTAGTGAAGCCAGAAAGAGCCCTGCAGCGTGGCCACAAATGTGCATGTGCCCTCATACCACCCTCATGGAGTCTGACTGTTGCATGTTCACACATGCATATTTGTGGCCTGCTGGAGGTCATGTTTGGAGGGCAGTGCTCCTCCTGTTCCTCCTTAGGAAGGTAGCGGTCCTACTGCTGGGTTGTTGCCCTCCTACGGCCTCCTTTACATCTCCTGATGTACTGGTTTGTCTCCTGGTAGTGCCTCCATGCTCTGGACACTACGCTGACAGATACCGAAAACCTTGCCACAGCTTGCATTGTTGTGCCGTCCACATCCGCCTGTTGTGTATTACATTTGCTCAACAAACAAATCATGATTGATATTTTGAATGGTCTTACTGTATCACAATTTCCCCAAAAATATGAATCCATGTTATTATTCAGTATAAATAATTATAATAAGAACAAAAATTAAGCTCTGATTCGGCATGTTAGAATAAATGTTGAAGAAAAAAAGAAGAATCATAGTGTCATAGTGAATTGTAATAATGTTTCACAATATTCCTGTTTTGACCTGATGTATTACAAACTTTTAAAGAGTTGTGTTAAGGTATATATTGTATATATGCTGAATATCTTATCAGTTTGCTTGATGTATTTTCTTCTTTGTAGGAGATGGCAATCAGAAGCATGTTTACAAGTATTTTGAAACCCAACAAGCTTCAGACACAACCAAAAAGATCTGTAACGCCTAAAACAAGAGATAATAAAGAGGTGAGGAGTCTTGTGCGTATGTGCTCCACACTAAAGAAAGAAGTTTCGGGTCTTAGAAAGGAACTCTTCAAGAACTCCGAGAGAAAGAATACAAAAGAAGAGAAACATTATGAAGAGGATTATGGAAAGGATGAAGAAGAGGATGAGGACTGCAGTGAAGAAGATTCTGAGAGGAGTGATGAAGGGAGCGATGATGGAAGTTCTGATGAGGAGGAAGATGGCTCTGAAAATAGTTCTGATGAGGAGGAAGATGGCTCTGAAAATAGTTTTGGCACAGATAACGAGGATAGGGAAGATAGTCGTGATGATGAGGAAGACAACTCTGCATACAGTGATGAGGGGTCTGATGACAAGTATTCTGAGGGTTATAATGATCACAGTTCTGAGGAATACAACACTGAGGATGAGGATGATGACTACTGATATGAAAAAGCCTGATGTATAATTGGCTATTCTAAAAAAAGAAAAAAATATTGTCAATATCATGTGTCTTGTAGTGCATATTAACTTTGTAATTTTTGTTTGTTTGTTATACTATTACAGTTCTTTGACCTTTTTTAAGAAATGTAAAACTGTGGAACACGTGCACATTTAGTCTTTACTTGGTTTTACTCTACTGAAAAAAAGGTTGAGATTGTTTGATTTTTTTTTTATTATTAATAAAAAGAAGTTTGAACAGTTAACTGTGTTGCGCAAAAATTCATATCTGTCATTTTAATTCATATTAACCCATTTGATTCTTTAGAAATGATTTCTATATGAACTCTGTGTGTGCCTTTATGAAAGTGAATGTGACCAATGTGTTTTCTAAGGGTCTTTTTGAGGAAAATGAAAGCTGTCTTTGGTTTGTGACCTTGGGTGAGCAAAGAGGTATAAAGTGGGGAAGATTGTGCACCATTCTTGCAAGAATTAAATCTTATTATAAAACGCAATTGCTCTATTTGTCTTCTTGATCGAGAGTCTCTAAAGTTTTGCCACAACAACTGTTACTGGAAAAAAATCACTTAAAGTGTGTTATTTTTTTGTTTTTTTTAAATAGAAAAACTGAAATAGTCTGTATTCTTTGTATTTTTATTTATTTATTTATTTTTTTACAGTTAACTTTATTACACAGGTTTTGTGAAGTTAAGCAAAATAATTACCGCTTATTAAAGCTTTTTATAGTAAAATAGAAATGTGTGAAATTAAAATGCATACTTAAAACAAAAACGTAAACATTTTATTTAAATTATTATTTCCAAGCAACATCTCTTATTTTAATTTAGTTTAACAGTTTAGTTTAGCCATCTAAAAGACGAACGAACGAATAAACTTTTAACTAAAATAAAAACGGACGGTCTAAAATGGAAGATAATTTAATATTATTAATAGCAGTAATACTAAAATAGCTTTGGTTTGCTAGGCTTCCTAGATTTGTTTGCTGCAGCTCCGGTGCGGTAGGGGGCGGTAAATTACACCATGCTCGCTGTTACAGCTCAGGGTTTAGAAAACGTGTGGACATGTGAACCTTGTTTTCTCTGTAGACTGTTTTGAAGTGATCAAGTCTTTTTTTCGTAGCTTGCATTCCTCTGAAGCCGGCGTGTATTTGTAACAGACCAACAGTTAGGCTATTTTAGCCGTAACGTTAGTCGCTAGGGTTGTGCATCCTTACTGCATCCTTAACATCTTCACATGACTTTACGTTAACTTTACAGTGTAATAGCTACAAACAACTATTGCTGAATTTCTTATTGAGAACACAAGTTAGCCCTTGGGAATGTCAGAAAGCAGCAGTGAAGATGAAAACACTGACAGACTGAAAGAGGCAGTGTGGAGCTTTGGACCACGGGATGTCAAGATCAATGGAAACGGAGGAGCGTCTTGTCCTAACTGTAAGTAACGTTAGCTTTATATGTTGCTGTCAAATAATATGGATACCTCTGGTCTTACTCGGTGCTGATTTTACCTCACGCAGATGGAGACAACAGACAAAGTCGTAGGTGAGTTGTCATAGTAACAGTCATACCATAACAGTTCATCTTTTCAAAGATTTGTTTAAATCTGGATTACAGTTTTATTTATTTACATAATATTTACTATTACAGAACTGATGTTTCAAAGCATGAACATGACGGGAATGAGCTTGGGACCACACCAGAATTTCAGTCTCACGTGGCAAAAAAGTTAGGAGCCTTTTTGGATGGGTGAGACACAAGAACTGTTATTTCTACTGTTGTAACTACTTTAAGAACTGTTAGTTTTGAAAGCTTTTGACATTGTCTATTACTTCATCTTGGCAGCTTCTCACTTTCTTTTACAAATGCACTCCAGGCGTATTTCAGAAGTGTTATCTGAAACTGCTGACTCAAAAGATGATCAGTCCACAAACAAAGATGAAGAGGACGAAGAAAGTAAGCAAATAGTCATTTGCTTTCATGCAAACATGAACACCTGACAAAAGATAATAAATAGATCATATCCACAGCTGCAGCTATGTTACATGCAGAGCTAAAGCTTGTTTTCTGTAATCTTCTCAAGGTTTCCGTCTCTTCTCCACATCCGCGCCTGGAAATTGGATGGAGGAACCACTTCCTCCACCTCCTAAAAGGCGACCGATTCCCAGCTCCAGGTGAGTCTAATTCCTGCTTAGTATGATAGTACATACACACACTCTTTCCACACACCAGACCGAAAGGAAATCTGCATTAAGGAAATAATTGTAAATATTAAATAACCTTTGTTGGAAGGGAGGATGGATGGATGGATGGATGGTTTACAGTTTATTTAAATTATTTACAGTCTATATTATGTTTAAAGCATTACAGCTTCTCACTTCCTACAGTGACAGTGACGATGAGATGGAGATGAGGTGTAGAGAAGCCGCCGTGTCTGCGTTAGACATCCTCGCCTCAGCATCCCAATACCTCAGAGAGAAAACAGAGGAGAAAAGTGAGACAAAAGACTCCGTGATGACAGAGGAAGTCACCGCTACTAAGAAGAAAAGGAGGACGAGAATGAACAAAAGAAAACCATCCACAAAGACAAGCAATGAAAACAACACCCAAGTATCAGAGCAAACACCTGCGGTAGAGAAATCTACAAAGAAAAAAAAGAAGAAAAAGAGAAAGTTGGAGCAGAGCAAAATAGACAGTGATGAATGAAAGTTATGAAGCTTTATTTGAGTTAATAGACTTCAGTCAGGGTAGTGGCATATTTAATTTCTGACTGGAATGAAAAAACTGTGAGGGATGCATAAGTGGGATGATAAAAAACAATTCAGCCGGTGAAACGCCTTTCTCATAAAACATCTTTGTGACTTTGACAACCTTTACACAACGTTGTTTTCATCTGTGAATTCTGTCAAAATCAGCATGATGACTAACCTGTGGTCTGTTAATGCTTTTCTTGGTAAAGAAACAGGTTTTCGTGCAATAACTCCAGTTTAAAACATTAATAAAATATTTTTATTTTACTACAAAGAATTTCTCTAGACTTTCATTCATCATATCAGTCTAGCAGGCTCACTAGATGGAGAAATCCATTCATGTAATTTAATTGCAGTCACAAATTTTGCAACTTTAAACTTTTATATACATGCTAATATTCACAGATTTCATATTGAATTATATTATTTTATTTACAATTATTTAAACTTTTTTTTTTACTTTATGGGTGTAAGCAGCAGGTAGCATAGGGCTGTACAAAACAATATCACAATATTTTTCTCAATGTCAGCAGAATATAATTCCAATATCTGTATGCAGGGGTGTAGCACCAAATTCTGGCCCCTATGCACAAGCAGTGGCCATGGACCCCCGTAAGCTTCAAAACTACCTACAACTAACCTTACTGTAAATCTAAGAACTCTTATATGTGTAACAAAAAAAGCCATGTTACACATTTCTGTTTTATTTATTTCTGTCAAAAAATAGTCTCTTAATTAGGCTAGCCATACAGCTAGAACACAGTAAAAGGCAGAGCATGAGTTTACAAACACATTGATGTGCTTTCATTTTAAACTACAGTAAAGGTTCACCTTGTCACAGTATCAGATGATGAGGGGTCTGTTGCTGCAACACCCTCTGTGACAGTTTCTCAAACTGAGTGCCAAGCGTTTCACAAGTTCACAACTAATATGACAGCCTATCCTAATGAACCTATATGACATTGAACCTACAAAGTTAGACTATTATAGCCCAATAACAAATATTGATTTAGTTTTCGAATTAGTATACTATTGAATTGTTTTCAATATTGTGTTATGCCGTTGTGTTATTATCACTGATTATCTCAGTGGTATGAAGTGTTTTGTAAACCACAGAAGGGAGTTTATTTGACTATTTGCTCTTTCATTATCAGACTATTTGCTCTCAGATTTTGGGCTCACCTTTCTTGGGAAAGAAGTCTGTTAGCAGTTGCTTTCCCTCATTTCTTTTTTAATTCCTTTCTTGTCTGTCATCATACATGTACTTTGGCACTATTTAATACATCATTAGCCATTTTAATATATATTAGTTCTTTGAGAGGTTGTAATGTATTTGACAGCACTAGTATATGTAACTGTTGCGAAATCAATGTTTCCTGATGAAGTGACAACATAAGCTGAAACATGAGTGCTAACCATTGCAGTAGTTCAATACTGCCCCCTTTTTAGAGCTGCTTTATGGCAGAAAATAATTTTTCTTGTATCATTGAAACATTTTCCCGTTTAACACTATTAGCTGTTTCGACACAATCTATTTAGCATGAAGTGCTGCACTCTTTCCTGTTGCTTCTTTTCTCAGGCGTGTGGTTTCTTCGTCTTCTTCTTTGATGTTTAACGGCGGATGGCATCCAACTTCAATGGAGCATTACCGCCCCCTTCTGTACTGGAGTGTGAGCCGGATTTAGACAGAGGCGTGTGGTTTCTTTGTGCAGTAGCTTTATAGGGTAAGGAGCGACCAATGAAAAGATAATTCTGGGAAGAGCATGCCCCTCTCATGCATATAATTAGGCTCTCACTAACTTAGCATTGTATTATACATATATATACATACTGTTTTCGTTTCATGTGGGAAAAACTAACTTAAATCACTTACGTATGACAATATGCATTCAATTGTGAAAAGAAAAGCAGTGACTCAAGGTTTGTCACCACCACGCAGAAAGCAGTAGCTTGAATAGGAATTATTCAGTGTATCACAGGATAGACCAATGATCTTTCTACTTGATTCATGTATATGATGACTGGTTAAACCATGTTAATACATGAGAAGTGCGACCGATTGTTACGAAATCTCGCACACAAACCGTCTGATTCATCAAGTTAATACGTGAAATATAGAGTGAAATATGTGAAAGCCAATTAAACCTGATTTATAGTAACTTTGACAATGCGATATACAGTAGAAATGAGATTTATGGTTCTTGGTTTGACGGGATCTGGATTTTTGCGATCCGTTAGTCTCAAAGAGCCGTTCAAAAGAACTTTGGCTCTTTTAAAATAGTTAGTGAGTTTTAAAAAGCCAGCTTGGGGGCATCTCAGTTTATCCCTGGAATATTCACTGGGAGGAACGATGAGGTAAGATTTGTAGTCAAATAATTAAAACCACCAAAAAAAAAACGTTAACCACTAATTTTGTATACTACATAAAGATGTAGTTTTGCGTTGCGATTAAGCAATGACGTCATCACGCAAAGTAATATGTTAATAAGAACCTATTTATTTGTGCATCTGGATGTAATGTTT
>JAUCMT010000154.1:15692589-15702598 GCA_032357475.1 Enteromius thamalakanensis | reverse complement strand
GAATGAATGTTTTTTCATAAACTGACATTATTTCAACCACATTTAAACGTTTAAGGTCGGTCGAATGCCAGCTGGGAGTGGGGCATCAGAAACAATCTGGCATTTTTTGAATGAACACTCAAAATATCTTACACAAATACATATCTGGACAGAAGTATTTTTTACAATTGCTATTTTACAAAAACTTATTTTTATACCTAAAATCATGTAAAGCTCTCGAGTTGCAGAGCGATGACGCCACAGGCAGCGCCCTCAGTGATACAATATAACAAGAGGCTCGCTCTACATGTCATTCATTTTAAATCTTTCAATAGAGAAACAACTTAAAGGGATAGTTCACCCAAAAATTTAAGTGCCCTTATTATGACTTTTCAAATATGATCTTTGATGTGTAATGGCATTTAAAACAATGACCCACCCCCACCCCCACATATGTGTATTGGATTTTTTTTTTTTTTTTTTTTTTTTTTTTCAAATTATAACTTTTATGAATTATGTTAATACAGTTTTGACGTTCACACAATTTTGGTGTTACTTCGCCATGCCAACAGATGGCGCATCAGGCGCTCTTGAAAGACACGAAAGATAAAGCGACTGCTGTTAAGCGGGCTCAGTAATAAACTGACTAATGTTAGGGTTTTTTTCTGTTTAGTTCTGTTTAGACTCGATGTTTATGTATTCTGGGTTTAGTTTAGTTTTTATGTGTTAGTTTCAGTTTATGTCTTCCTGTCTTAGTTTCTGTTTGCCCATATTTGGTCCTTCCTGTGTCAATTTGTGATTATTAGTTCATTCCTTTCCAATGTCAATGTTAATGTTACCTGTGCTTGTGTTACAAGTTGGATGTTAAATACCATGGCGGTAAATACCATCGCCATTTTTTTTTTTTTTTTTTTTTTTTTTTGTGTGTTAAAAAGAATAAAAAATAAATAAATATAAAAAATTGTTAAGGTATATCATATGCTGTGGACATAATTGAAGTTGTTATGGAATAGTGTTAACAGGGGAAAGGGGATGTAGTAAAGTATTAAGTGTTATGTTATATTATGGTGTGACCACTGGAGGGCGTTCTAATACAACAGGGTTAGATACACACAGGTGAAGAAGCAGTGGTTGTTGTTGCCTGGTTGTTACCAGCTGTTGTTTTGTACCAAGACCTCTGTACAATAAAGGAACTTGAAGTACATTCCTCTGCCTACCAATCTGCTTCCTCAAAGAATATTACACTCATGCAGAAATGGACAGCAATGACCTAATTCCAAATGGCTGTGCATTAGGAGATACTCAAAGTAGTAATACTTACTTATTCTTCTGGTAACGTTAAAGTATTCAGGATTTGAAGGTTTACGAAAATGAAATAATGTCTGAAAGAACAAAAACAAAGCAAGCGATTAAGACAATATCTTATGGTATGCTAAACAGTATATTGCAGAAAGGTATATGCTAGCAACAGTCGTTATCAGCGTAAATATTGTATGAATATTATAATGAGCCTCAGATGCTTCATTAAAAGCTGCTCTTGTTATTAGAATCAGAATGATTCCTTCTCTCCACGTCTCACTGTTATTATCTATAAACAAAAGAAATGCAGTCTAAAACAAAATTGAGCAAAACACAAACTGATAAAAGAAGCGTAGTGTAAAGAAATGTAGTTTCAAATATGACCACGTAAGATCCATGTCATTCCACAACAAAGGTTCATGGGTTCACTCAGTTCATGACAGATTTGAGTGAGTTAATGAGTGACATGACTTGGTGTAGTGTAGTGTAGTGTACCTACATGTTGTATGACATCCTTATAGCCTCGAGAAACTCAGGAGAACAAAAGAGGAAAGCATCCACAGAGAAATGAGGAGAACCATGTATTAGATATATAGTCTAATGGAGAAGCAAGGGAAGAGAAAACAATTGTGGTTGACAATTTCACAAAAACAATAGAAAAAAAAAGATAAAGAGTAAAAAAGATCAAGTTTAGGGCAGAAAGGACTGCATGAAAGGTTTTATTGTTTGAAGCAATAGCGCCATATATGATTTTTGACTGGAATGAAAAGGAATAGCCCACATAAGTGTGCTGTGCATTTATATAATTTAACTGACGTTTAAAAACTTTATTCAGCCAAATAAACGTCTCTCTGAAATATAAATAAAATTCAATCGACAAGAACCACATAATACGGTTTTGAATGTTTTGAGTTGTAGAACAAATTATGACATATACAGCCCCGTTTTCATCTGCGTAAAATTCAATATGACTATTATACTAGGTCTATTATCCTGTAAATGCTGTTCTTGGTGTTTGTATATTTTTATGACATTCATTGTATAGTAACAGAATAAAAAATTTTGAGAAAACTCTAAATTTGCAATTTGAAACAGTTTTTCATGCTATAAATCTCCTCTAAAACATCAGTAAAGTGTATTTATTTTTACAACAATTTTACAAGTATTTTTCTAAACTTTTTATTCATTTTATTCAGTCTTGCAGCCAGACTAGACACAGAAATCTAAAACAATGACAGTCATTTATAATTATATACATTGTTCATGTATATAAGATTCACATAAGATTCCATTCTGAATTGAATTCTGGAGCATAATTTAAAGGTTTTAACAATTTTATTGCAGTTTTTCTTCTTCTTCCTCCTCAGTGTGGGAAGGTAGCAGGTAGCAATGTGGGTCTTTTTTATTTCATTTTTTTTTTTTTTGCTCTTTAAAGTATTTTAAAGAGTTACATCAGTTCTCAGTGGTATTTCCTTCAGTAGCTGCAGCTATTGTGCAGTTGAGACCATCTGTGTAGGCATGTAAGGGTCTATATCTCCTGGTGGAGAGGAGAGCAGGTGAGAAGGATGGGTTTCACTCGTCTGTGTCTGAGGATAGAGCTCCAAACTGCCAGAAGACACTGAAAATATAATTAAACACAGATGTTTTATAACAGAAACGTCTGATATGGCTAGATTAAGCATAAGGTCTGCAAGGGTCTGTACCTGGCTCTGGCGAAGTGGACTGCAGATGTAAAGATTCATCTTCAATGGGAGTGTCTGAATGACCCTCTGGATCTAAGGTAAGAATCTGATGGAGAGGGAAATGAGTATTTAAAAGACTTGCTGTAGATTCACAGGCCGCCCTTTATTTGAAAATGCATGTAATCATGTCAGTGTAATGAGTTTGTGTTCGGTTCATGCCTGTCGAACAGCTGTGAGGTTAGTCAGGGTCCCGATGCTGTTGCTGTCTGCGATGACCATAGCCTGGGACAGGAGACTGGAGGACGAGTAAGAGCTCAGGTCTGCCTTGCTGTACACTAAAACATATGCAGTATTAAAGCACTTGTATAGGCTAAAGTTGTTTCAATGTTATGAAGACATTCTTTGAGTAATGTAAGAATGTTTGTTTATAGTTATCGGCCCATATTCATATTCATATACCACACAAGACCCAGGTCTTTTTAAAAATACTCAAATTGTTAAGGCAAAAACAATATTTATACATTATTTCATGTAATGTTTCTTTTTAAAAATATTTTAGTTGCATTTGTCTAACATTTTAAGGCTACTGTAGTTATAGTGATGCTTGTCTTAATGCACCACTAGTTAATTACTCATTTCTAATTAAGTACATACTGTGGCATGGTAACTGTGCCATTGTTGCCATGAAGGAGCTTGGGCCAATGTGATTCTGAAGCTGCTGAGCTATTGGCTGCTGAGCAGAGGCGTGAAGCTGCTGCTGAAACGAGATTGGCTGAAGGGTGGTAAAGCCTCCTCCTACATTGTTGATGACAGGAACTGTCTGTGGTTGAGAGGACAAGCCTACAGCAAAAAAGCACATTTTAGTATTAATTAGCAGTGTGCTGGCGTTAAACTCTTAATGCAGATTACTGTATGCACTACCTATGAGAAGTGAGGAGTCCCCCAGACTCATTACACTTGGTAGAGAGGCCATGATCAGTCCTGGAGGGGCAGCAGAGGGTCCTGACAGTCCATGAAGGGAAGTGAGAGTACTGACAGGAGGTAAGGAACCACCACCAGATACCTAAGAGAGACATGGAAGCTTTGCCTGTCAGGTTTCAGATTGCATTTGCCCTAAATATATAGTAAATAGAAAATAAATAAATCCTGTCATAAATTAAGGTTAAAACTGTCAGTGGTTTTGCCCATTAAAATGAAATTCAGTTTAATCCAGTGTTGTTTTGGTCCCCATTTAGTCTATTTTCACTGGATAGACAAAGACAGGTCTGTAAGAAATCTACTTTTGAGAGTGTCATACAAAAAAAATGAAATGGTGCTTTTAAATGTGAAAAACTGCCACTGGGTGGTGGCAAGTCACCAGGGTATCTCATCAAGTAATAATTCTCACTTAATAATTCTCAAAAAATAATGCCATTTGTGTTTGAGAATTTATTTTAATTAATTTACATTTCAAGAGTCATATTTTCCCATAATTTTCTAGGTGTTTTTATGCCCAAATATGTGGTTACGGCCTTTCAAAATATGCTACCTGGTCTTATGATATAAACGTACCTGGGTGCACTTTTTAGTGAGACACAAAATATTTACCAAGTACTTAGTGCAAATAACCCGCCTTTTTGCGTTTTGTTATTTACGATGCAAGCAAACTAAATTCAACTCCGCCTTCTTTATTTTCAACACCTCAGAAAAGCATTTGTTTCTAGTAAAAATGGGAGGGAGGGCTTTATTTTCCCAATAAGGTCAAAAGGTAGCAATAATTTGATAATTATAATAAAAATTATCACGTTCACTCAATGCGTTATGCATGCTGCGATACTGAGGTGGAAATATTTGCAACTATTTCCAATAAATAGAATAAATAGCAGAAAAGGGTGCAATCTAGTGCGAATCTAGTGCGAATCTAAAAATATAGCCACTGCTTAAGTTCAATTTAACTTCATTTTGACCTTCTTACTGTAATTGTGAGATTAAGGCAATCAGTCAGTGATCACTTTAAATCTCACCGATCCATGATGATATGTGTAAAGTAGTGTAATCTCACTGGTTTGTGATGGTGTGTATCCAGGAGTGTATGACTGGGTTCTAGTTGGACTGGACTAGTTAGACGACCGCCACCACCTCTGTCTTCACCACTGGAGCTTCTCACTGTGCCCAGAGTCTCACACAACACTGACTGGCTGTACTTCAGAACTTAAGGATATCAACAAAAGAGAAAGGTGGGTAAAACAGGCCAGAACGAGGCACAAATCTAGAAAGAGGAATTAAAACCATGCAACCTATTGTCATTAAAATGGTTATTTCATATGCAACTGTCAAAACAGTCAACAGATAGGATGGGTATTAGCCTGACTGACATTGTACCTGGTGAAGGACTGGATGAAAGTGTCTGGCCTGATTGGCTGCTGTAGGGCACGTCCAGTGCCAGTTTGTGGCGGAATGCCTCCTCTTTACGCCGATTTGCGAACCAATTGTATACACGAACCTCTGTGACTAAATTTGAGCCTAGGCCAGCCAGCTGAGATGGAGAAACTCCCCTCTGAAGACACTCCGCTCTACAACACGTATGCATTCAACAGGTATTATGTTATGCATTAAAACTTTTTTTTAAGTTGGTACCCAGTTCATTCCTTACCTGTTGCATTCCTCCACCAGTCCCTCCCTCTCCTCTTTACTGGGGTTTTTTTGTCGTTCATAGGCCTGGAACAGGATTTGTTGGGACGCTGGGCCCCATTTGAATCGATTCCTCCTTCCCTTTCTCACATCTTCCCCAGATTCCTCTCCTGACATGACGCCTCGACTGGCGTTGGTGAACTCTGCAATGATCAGGGTGAGAGAATCATTAGTGTAATTCTTAAAGATGCATTAAAACAGAGAAATAAAAAATGGTCATACTCACGCTGGTTAATCTCTGCTTTTTTCTTGACGTACCAGCTGTACAGAGCAGCTCGCTTTTGATTCTTCATGGGTGTGCCCTTGTTAAGGTGTTGAGAGAGATGGGATTGGTTGAGGCCGGTGGACTCCACCACTTCTCTCTGTGGTAGGTTGTGCTGCTGCATATAGCTTTTTATCATTTTTGCCACGTGCCAAGGATCCTCTCTAACACACACCAATACATGAATACATTACTAGGCTTTTTTGAATATTTCCAAACAAGTTCTTATGAAATCACGTGAAGAACATGATGATTATGACTGAATAATTCTTAGGAAATAGTGCTATTGGTGTTTGAGAATTTATTTTAATTAATTTACATTTCAAGAGTCATATTTTCCCATACTTTTCTAGATGTTTTTATACCCAAATATGTGGTTATGGACTTTCAAAATATGCTACGTGGTCTATGGTATAAATCAGGAGTGCCCAACCCTGCTTCTGGCGATTGACTGTCCTGCAAAGTTCAGCTCCAACCATAATCAAACACACATGCCTTTAATTTTCAAGCAATCATAAAAAACGTAAGGTGTGTTTGATTAGAGTTAGAGCTAAACTTTGCAGGACAGCCGATTGTCAGGAACAGGGTTGGGCAAACTTACTAGTTATATATAAACGTACTTGGGTGCACTTTTTAGTGAGACATGAAATATGTACCAAGAAATACATATTACTGCATTTTCCAAACGAAATGAACACTACAGACAGTAAAACTCAGATGGCTTTTATGCCTTTTTTGATGAGTGAAGCATCATTTTTTTCACAACAACTTGAAGAATATCATGGTATGACAATATTAATATGCTTGGATATTTGAAAACTGATGCTTTTGAATGTTAGCATCACACATATCCAGCTTCAAACTTTGAAACTGCGGCGAAACATTTTTTATAAGACCAGGTTCAAAAGTTTGATGTAGGATTTAAAAACGAAAAAGAAAGAAATTATCATTTTATTCAGCAACGAATCAGATGCATTAAATTGATCAAATCAACATACTTGAGTAATGGTGGTGAAAATTTAGCATTGCAATACAGAAGTTATTTACTTTTTAACATTAAATACAGTTGAAAACAGTTATTTTAAATAGTAATAAAAAAAACATTAAGACTAAAACACTAATAAAATGTTTATCTCATTTTGAGCCCTTGTCAAATGAAATAGATGATTTCATTCCATTAAGTATGATTTTAGGAGCATAAAAATTGTCTTTAATATCAGACTAATATTTAATTTCCGTATGAATTCAGTTTTTAATAATAAGTGCAAAGTGGCCGATTTTGGAATGAAACATACATATAAATTATTGTTATAGCTTACAAAATACACATTTTAAGTTAGTTTTGTATCAGTAGACAAACAAATACAGTATGCTAATGGCACTGTTGCCTGAAAATATCTAATGTTTCCTATTATTATTTTTATTATTAATTTATCCTTATTAAATTGAAGGGAAAAAAGACTTTACTAAGGTTATTTTTTTATGTTTTGGATGAAGGTTGAGGGGGAAGAGAAAGGATAGATAATACAGAGTTTGAGAGGGTGCAATGTTTACAATGTAAGATAAGGCAAGAGACAAGGGGCCAAAGTCCAGAAAAGAGATTGCAAACAACCCTCTTGAATTTAACACAAGCACACAAAGCCTTACAAATACACAAACATATTCAACATTAGTGCCTTCACTTATACAAATTACTCACAAATTACGTTTAGGTTTAAATAAAGTGCATTATAATTCCTTTTTTTATTATTTAGAGATCCGCACATTTAGAAAGCAGAACTCCCCTCACAACAGCACTATCTTTACAATATCACCACAGCCATGTGTACACACACACACACACAGAGCGATGGACACTGTGTCACTCTGTTAATTTTAACCAGTTGATGTAGCTCATTTATTAAAAAGTTTGAAATGGCCAGAGAATAATGAATAGGGTGGGTAATTAGTAACTAAAAAAGGTGGAACCTCCTTTATATTCACCCCATCAGTTGGGAAGCAGAGCACTAGAGGAGAAAGGAAGCCAAAGTAAAAGGAATAGAAGAAAGAAGACCTGAGATGAGCCAGAGAAAAATAAGGTTTAATCAAGAATTTCCGGAGTAAAATAGGAAGCTAAGAAGATGCCAATGGTGGATTTTAGCTGACGTTTCTTTAGAAGAACATTCAAGACACTGAAATCATATTAGACAGTTCTGATTATGTGTTTTAGATGAAGTTTGGATTGATCAGAAGACTTACTGCAACAGCTGGTCCACTTCAGCTCTCTGCCTCGCAGCCTCCTCCGGAGGAAGCCTCTCCAGATCACGGAAGATAGGAGGGGGATTGTCCATATCTCCCTCTTCCGAGCTCTCGCCATCGGCCCGGTCCATCCTCTCTGCACCGGTCGAGGCCCGTTCTCGCTCCAGATCTCCCACAGCCTGGATCAGCAGCTCTTTTGACAGCCCCGATCCCAATAGAGACCACACCAGCTGCTCCTGTAAGGCCGACAGCCGGCCGCTTCGTTCTCCTGCTCTACTCCCCTCTCCTCCCTCCATCTTTCACGTTCCGAGTGTATTTTGTCTATAATTTTCTCACAGAAGCTATGTCCGTGTCACTGAACACACACCAACACACTCGTTGTGTGCAAACAGACATACACACACACACACACACCAACGAATATCGCACACATTCAATATTCACCTTTGTCACAGACTTAGAGTTCAGTAGTCTGTCTTTCACACAAACAGCTTTTCCTTTATCCTTTTCTTCGTTTTCCAGCGTTCTTCTGTTTCTGCTCCTGTATTAAGTCTAGACACCTGTTTTCCTTTTGCTTTGAAATGTGATTTTTTTGCTACTTGCTTTTCCCTTCATCCCCTCCTCCTTTACTCTGTCGCTCTCTCTCTGTTTCTCTCCCTCTCTCTGTGAACTTTAGCCCCGGCCTGTGTTGAGGCCAAAGTTTAGAGTCTAACTATTCAGTGAAAATGGACACTACAAACACAATCAACACTCACACTGGCAACTTGTTTGTCTTTTTTAACACTTGTTTTATCTGTGTTCCAGACTCAGAAATTTAACTACATTTTGAAATATCAAAATCTATCATAAAAACTATTGCTATATTAAAAAAAAGTGAAAGGAACAATTTCTTTATCTATTGAAAACAAAAAATATGACAGTTACCAGGGAGGTAAAAGTGACTTAAAATGTAAATATAATTTATTTTAATTAATTAGTAAAATTTAAAAAAAATGTCTTAATGCCTGAAAATCTCATGTAAATTAATAAATTAAATAAATACAGTGTATAGCTGATCCTGTAAAGCACAGTATCCAATGAGATTTTGCATCTGTGTCCATTCATGTGACATCAGAGGCTGATTGAGAAAATCTTAATCTAACTCACACCTGTATTTATATCTAAAAAAATAAAAGTTTAAATGCACAAGCAATCATAAAGTGGAACCTGTTCGAAGTGAGACAAAAACTATTCATAAACTTCTATTGTGTAGTTCTCCACACTTGAGTATACAGCTCCATAAAATATCACCATATGATCACTTTACAGCTGCAGTTATTGTCACTGTTTCTAGGTCTATGCTAGTAAAAATATGACAAGTAAAAGGTCCTTTAGCATTGTCTGTAAAGGTGCACTCTACAACTGGAAATAAAAGACTAAATATTTTTCTATTTGAAAAGGTAATTTAATCCTTTGATGCAAAGCTGAACTTTCTTTAGTGTCACATGATGCTTTAGAAATCCTTCTGTGAAACATTTGCCTTATGCAGCTGGTTGCAGGAACTTACTGTAGAATAATATTTAGCAAATGTATTGGCAACAGTTTGTTCAAACATAAATATCTTTACAGAATAAAACTATTAAAACAGCCACATACAGAGAATTTTGGGAAACAGTAAAACTCTAATTTCTACAGAATTTTTTAACAGGGAAATGCCAATTTGCTAATCTAGAAACATTTCTTATAATAAACATTGAAAAGCTTTGAGCTGCTAAACATTTTGTTGAAACCCTGATCAGTTTTCAGGATTCTTTGATGAATAGAAGTTCTAAAGAACAGCACTTAGTTGAGATCTTAACATTATAAATGTCTTTACAGTGTCTCTTGTAGATCGGAAGAG
>JAUCMT010000154.1:15676344-15692489 GCA_032357475.1 Enteromius thamalakanensis | reverse complement strand
GAACTTTCTTTAGTGTCACACGATGCTTTAGAAATCCTTCTGTGAAACATTTGCTCTAGTTATGCAGCTGGTTGCAGGAACTTACAATATTTAGCAAATGTATTGGCAACAGTTTGTTCAAACATAAATGATCATTAAACATAAGTCTTTTATCTTTACAGAATAAAACTATTAAAACAGCCACATACAGAGAATTCTGGGAAACCGTAAAAAACTTTAATTTCTACAGATTTTTTTAACAGGTAATTGCCAATTTGCTAATCTAGAAACATTTCTTTTAATTAACGTTGAAAAGCTTTGAGCTGCTAAACATTATGTTGAAACCCTGATCAGTTTTCAGGATTCTTTGATAAATAGAAGTTCTAAACAGCACTTAGTTGAGATCTTAACATTATAAATGTCTTTACAGTGTCTCTTGTCCAACCAGGATTTAGTAAATCATGTGCATTGCATGATCTAACGTTAATGTTTGAGTACCTGAATAGTGTGCTAAACATAGGATAGGTTGCTAAACATACAATCTGAAACTTTTTTGCCTCAAATAATCAATCAGCACTGAAAATGCTTCATGTTCAGTATGTGAGCCATTTCATATTTAAATGGATTTAATTTAAAACACCTTCTCCTCAAAGAATTGAGAAGAAACAATTCACTGTCCACAGGGAGAGAGAAAATAAACTATTGGACACGTATATATACAATGCAAAAAAGTTTTAATATATAGAACTGTAATTATACACTATTTACATTTATACAGTCATATTTTTTCTCACAAATAACACCCATAAGTTAATAAATGCAATTTACATGCTGAAGTGCGTAGTGTTCCATATAACATCGGCCACTCTGAATTACAGTAAGCTTTTACCGAAGCACCATTGTCACCGAACAATGGGAATCATTAGCAATTCTTAAAAAAATAGCGAACCATCCAGGGAACATTCACACCAGGTGTTAGTGGACTGAATGGACAGAGATTTTATGGCCACAAAGAACTTGTGAAGGGGGAGCGCTAGGGATTGGCAGTGTTTGGCTGGACACTGAAGCAGTTTTTATATGCATTTGCTCAAACGCTGTTCAATACGGCTACATGTGTCCTGCTATCTGTATGTCAGAGCGATGAAGGGTGCGTGTTCTAGATGTACACCATAATCTTGACAGGGCTGTGCGATACGGTCCAATAAGCTGCAGTGTAATGCCAGTCCCAGCTCTAGAGTGGGCTGCAGGGGGGCCACACCATCCCTGCCCTCATTCACCTCCCCCCACACTACAGGCACTGTGTCTTGAAGGGATGGGGGTCTTTGCTTTTGGACAACGACCTCTGGTCTGGTCAAGCCCCTCACCCGATGCATTTCCATTACGCTTGGACCTCTGCTGGCTCCTCCAATGACTAGTTGCAGGGCCTGGACCAGGGCAAGCAGATCCACCCTCAGCTCTAAAACACCATCTCTCAACCAGACTCTGTACCTGCAGAGAGAAAGAGAATATAGTGAGCTTTTTTCAGAGGCATGGTAATTTCTTGGAGAACTGTGCTAACAACATTCTCACTTCATCTATCAAGTTCCTATTCCTTACCTAGTAGGGAACCCTCGTTTCTCCAGCGAGGGCAGCACAGGTTGGATATTCAGGTGTTGGGGGTTCGAAAAGTGAAAATGAACTTCTGCTTTCTCCAACGGAGCTGACAGCACATCCTCTCCGAGCAGAAACTCAATGTTGTAGTCTTGACCAGTAAGAAAAGGAAATGTGATTAGGGATAGTGTTGTAACATACCTGCTGTAAGATCATGAATTAGCAGATTCAGGATGTAGTTTGTAGTTTTATTGCGGGTCTAGCTTTGCAAGTGAATTGTTGACATACATTTTCAAGCGTCAGTCTGTTGAGGTTCCTCTTAGCATAACTAAATTGTCTTTTAATGTCTATTTTGAACAAAACACCATTCATCATTTCTTATATATATATATATATTTGTGACGTTATATGCTACGTTTTAATTACAGCAGATTTTTGTCGAAAATACTGCTGGAAAAAAAAACTGTTGTGACCAGACCAAGCTGGTTGGCTAGTCGTGGCTGGTTTGAAGGCGTTTAGCTGGTCAGAGTGGGAGACCAGCTGACCAACCAGCTAAAACCAGCTGGACCAGGGTGGGATACCATCTTGGCCAGCTTAAACCAATACAGTTTGCTTATAACAGTGTCTTTTTCCCCCACAAAATAATTCGCTCAGGCGCTGCTGTTGCTACGGTTACCTTACCGCTACTTCTGTTCGAAGTTAGAACGTGTCGATTACTAAATCTGAATAATGCTTATTTCATTTGTATCCTCATTTCTCTTGGCTGCCTTAAGACTTACTTTGTCTAATATAATTACATTTACGATTCATAAGCAAAACGGCTGGTAAAGCTCCCCGACACTAAACCTAATAGGAACACAAGCATCCCATGTTGAGGACCAGCACTTTTTTTAAACAAGGTGTCATAACAGAGAGCTACTCACCCCCAACTTTTCCTCCTTGTATTCCCTTGACACTTCCACAGTGGTAGCCCACTTGACAACAGCGATAAACCCGTCTGACGAATCTGAAGAGAGGCTGTTCCGGGAAAACAGCACGCCGTGGAGCATCACTTATCGTCGATAGTATCTTCAGGCGGTACATCTGGCCCCAGTCACCAAGCGCAGTGGTGCTCTCCGTCCACGGGGCGCTCAGGAGGGCGCATTGGTCGTGCTCGGATCCTGGTTCGCGTCGGCTCCGTCTTTGGACATGTCCGATGCGGATTTTACGCTCTCCTTGAAACGAAGTCACCTTACGAAGCTGTGTGCGACGCGATCGGCAGTATACTCCTATAGTCATGAAAGCGATGACCAGCAGTAAAACTCGTGCGTGCGTAACCGAGGCCATTTCAAATCTCCACATTTATTGCGCTCCGGAGATGCTTGTCTGGGGATCTCCACTACACGAATGAGAGCAAATCCTCCTGCTCTGACAATAAGCGCAGTTTCTTCTGTGGAATTTGAATTCTGGCTTCTTTTTGACTCTCCTCCCCCTGGTTTTGTTTGGGACCCTTAAGCAGCCATTCGCACCCCCATCGACCTTTTAAATGTGTCTGCATAATGAGGCGCCCAGAGCACTGCCAGTCCAGGCCATTCTTATTCTCACTCCTAATGACCCTCATTACAGAACATCTGCACCATCACCAACGAGCTGCTCATTTGCAAGAGAAACAACTTGGTCCAAGGGAAGCATAAAACTTTTCCAAACAGCCCTATCCCGACAATAGCTCCACAACCAACAGAGAGGTAATCTGGGATATAGAAACCATTCATCTTGGTGCACATACACTGGGCCTAAGTAGTATTTGGACACTTAAGCTACACTTTGCAATTCATACTAATACAAATGTATGAATTTAATTACATAGATAACAAACAATCAGCTAAGTAGCTTTTCTCACAGTTAACTTTTGAAGTTAATTTAACCAGGTAGTTTCGGTGTGATTTTTCCTGGATGTATGAAGTCCGCACAGGTCCTATCAGAGAACAACAGGTGTAGCTCACTTTCACTATATACACGCCTGGTGAAAGTTTGACAACTAAAGTGTCGACATTTTAATATATCGAATGAGATATAGTATTTTATCATCTATTTTTACATTTTTTGTGTGCAAAAAGTGTAAATATAAGAGTTAAGTCACCCAACAATCCGTTATAATTTGTTTATCCAAACTCATAAGAGTCTTTAATTAAAAACCTAAAAGGTTTTACCCAAATCCCTTAAGAGACATGACGAACTCCTTCAATTTAGGCTTTATTTAAATACTGATCAGCACACATAATTACATCAAATCAATAACAGATATATTTATTTGATGCAAAAAAACAAACATCAATAGATCTTATGTCAAGCACATTTGATTTGTGAGAAACAATAAGAGAATATTTAAAAATATCCTCATTTGTGCTCCCACAATGAAAGAAAGAGGTTTTAAAATGACCCAAGGTGAGTGAACGTTTGCAGATTTTTTTTTTCAGCTACTCTCTAAGTATTTCTGCATGCGTGATTATTTATTTAAACCCTTCTGACAGAATCTCAGACAGGTTTACTGAAGGAAGATTAATAACACTGAAGCACAATTTCGTTCCATTTAAAAAAAGGTGACACTTACAACAACTATACACATCTACCTTTAACCGTAATACTGAATGGTCTCAGGTCTCACTTTTTAAAGCCCCAGTTCTCTGTTCCATTGAAACAGCAAAAGGCTACAGTGGGTGGATGGAGACACTTCCTCTATATTTTAGAATTACTTGGAATGACAGCCCTTTGCTTTTACAATTACAAAATTAACAAACAGCAGCCTATTATATAAACACAAAGCATTAATTACAATCTGAGTAGTGCAAGAGAGATATACAGTATAAATATTGGGAATATCTAATAAATCAGAGCTATAACAGAATAGAAAAATAGCTCAGCTAAAGCAGGTTAACTCCATGTTTAAGGAGCCGCTGACGGGCTTTTCTTGGTAGTGAGAAGGCACTATCCTGAGGATCAGGACTCCCAGAGTTTCTGACAGGCGTCCCCTGCTGGAGAAAGTATGTCTCCTGGGCCGTGCTCCGGGTTCCATACACCGCGGAGCTAGCGTTCCTGCAATTCAGGACATAAACACAATGCTTACATAAATGAAATGTTAACTTAAATTATTTTAAGTTTGAAATTTGAACTGTTCACATATAGAGATAATTAATCAAATAAAAACTGGAAATACTCATGAAGCATTGTTAGAATACATGTTAACTGATAAAAATGGCTGAACAGGCATTCACACACACACACACACTAACCTGACAATAGCCTCCTGTAGTGTGTCTAAGTGTGAGAAATGTGAATGGACCAGCTTAGTGGCCTTTACAAAGGCCTGATCCTGGGGTCCAACGCTCCGCCCACATACATTAGCTACACAACAAATTAAAAGTCACACACTATTTCAAGAACGGATTCATATATGTGTATGAAAAAGGACTTACTTGTCAGAGTGTTTTGAATGCAGTCATAGTGAGCAAAGGTGTAGGGCCCGGGTGGGCCTGGTGTCCCGGGTGAGGTGTTTCTCAAGTGAGCCTCAAGCCCGTTTAATGATGCCAAGCTGCTGTGATACTGCAGTTGTAGCAGAGAATACTTTTATAACAGAAGAAACAGCTCTTGGGGTTTGTCATTTTTTAAAGGGATAGTTCACCCAAAAGTAAAATAAAAGTGAGGTAATTAATTAGTTTTCATTTATGGATTAACTATCACTTTAAGTGTGCTCACCAAGGATACATATTGCATCAAAAAATACAGTTAAATTTAGCTGAACTCAAGTAAAATTAAATAAAATTAAACACCATATATAATGGAGGTTCACACACACATTAAAATGTAAATATTTTAAAATAGTATTTCACCCCAAATAATAGAAAATTTGTCCAAACAGCTGAAATAAATATCTAAATAATACACAAGTAATCCAAAACTATATATATTTTTTACTGGTGTTATTGTTATGAATTTCAAACTAGTATTTTGTCCAAAATCAACAAAGCCTTAATGATGGATTTGTTTTGAGTCATATGGATTATTTGTGAACATATTGTGATGTTTTTAATCAGCTTTCATTCTGACGGCACCCATTTACTGCATAGGAAAACCTTCTCAGCTACATTTTGGGTGGCCAGAGGGTGAATGTATTTTCAGCAAATATTCATTTTTTGTTAAGTGTGCATTAAATATTTATGATATATTTCAAAACAGACACAAACTTGTTTTTTCTCACCACTTCCTCTCGGGCGGAGGGGTCTGTGTTGAACTCAGGCTCCACCAGCAAAGCCAACACCAAACCTCTGACTCTATGCTGATATAGCACCAATGGCACTAGAGATGTGTTTTCTAGACTCTCATGTGGCGAGGGGGTGTTTGGGGGTTCATATTTCTCCTTGAGGTTCCTTTTGACTTGTTTGCTCTTTGTTTTTGCCTCCATCTCTGTCTCTCTTTGGAATGTTCCATTTTTATTGGTCACGTGTATTTTAGCATCCTGTTTATTTTCTTCACTCCGGATCTGGTTGTCAAGGTCAGAGTTGTCGGGACAGTTGGACTGCTCATACCCATTAGTGAGGGCTTTGATCTCTTCACTCTGAATGTCTTGATCTGAATTTAAACCTTCACTTTTGGTTTCGGACCCTGAGTTCGCATCTACATCCTGCTTTATGTTCAGACCTGTCAAACTTTCTTCCACCGCATACAAGTTAGTCCCGTTGGAAGTGCTGTGTTCATGTGAGTCAGGAGTGAAATACTCTGATTGGTTCATGAGACTGGAGTGTACAGGAGTGTTAACCCGTGAAGGAGAAGAGCTGAAACACAGTTCATCAGAGAGTGAGGAGCGAGGAGAAGATGGCATCGTCTGATAGGATGTTGGGGGATATTGTGTGGGATCTAGGCTTGAAGAGTCAGTATCTGTGGTTGGGGTGTCGGATAAAGTGCGAGACAAGAGCCTTGACTTGCTGGGTTGGCAGGGAGGTTGATTGCAGTGAGACCTAAATATGAGAATAAATACTATTGAACATGTAATAACTTTACTGTTCAAAGGTTTGAAGTTAAGTTAAAAACAAACAAACAATACTTTTATTCAGTGAGGGACACATTCATTTGATTTGATCAAAAGTGACAGCAAAGGCATTTGTAATGTTACAAATGGTCATTAAAGAAACCCCAAAAAAAATAATAAGCAGCATTATTGATTTCTGAAGGACCATGTGACACTGAAGACTAAATACATTTTAAAATAAAAAATAACCCATTTAAGTTGTAATGATGTTTATTTCACGATAATATTGTTGTTTTTACTATATTATTAAATAAACACAGCCTTAGTGAATATAATAACACTTATTTTAAAAAACATTCAAAAATCTCACCAATTCGAAATTTTTAAACAGTAACTCTACCAAAATGCAAACGTGACCCTGGACCACAAAACCAGTCTTAAGTCACTTTGGTATATTTGTAGCAATAGCCAAAAATATATTGTGTGTGTCAAAATTATAGATTTTTCTGATTATGTTCCATGAAGGTATTTAGTCAGTTTCTTACCGAAAATATATTAAAATGTAATTTTTGATTAGTAATATGCATTGATAAGATCTAATTTGGACAACTTTAAAGGCGATTTTCTAAGCATTTATATTTTTCTGTACCCTCAGATTCCAGATTTTCATCCAAATCATGCATCAATGGGAAGCTTATTTATTCAGTTTTCAGATCATGTATAAATCTCAATTATTAACACTTATGACTGGTTTTGTTGTCCAGGGTCACAAATATGTATTAAAGGTTTAGTTAACACAAAAAATTTAATTCTTTCATCTTCAAAACATAAATTAAAATAATTTTGATATTTTGCTTCCTGACCCTGAACAGCAATGCAACTGACACATTCAAGGCCTAGGAAGGTAGTAAGAACATCGTTAAAATAGTCCTTGTGACATCAGGGGTTCCTCCATAATTTTACGAAGCTACGAGAATACTTTTCCTAAGAAAACAAAATTACTAATTTATTCAACAATTTGTCACCATTTGCTGCTATTCATAAAAGTATCATGACTTTTTTTTTGTGCACAAAAAGCATTCTTGTAGCTTTGTTGAAATTACAGCTGAACCACTGATGCACTGTTTTAATGATGTCTTCAATTATGTTTCTGGGACTGGGAACATGTCAGTTACATTGCCGTCCCTGGAGTCAGAAAGCTCTTGGGTTTCAGCAAAAACAAAATAAAAAACTGCATTTTTGTTTCATTTTGTTTGCGATAAAAGTTACTTACTGCTTTGGAATGACATGAGTGTGATTATTTAATGGCAGAATTTGCATTTTTGGGTGAACTCTGTCTTTAATGCATACACTTCTTGATATGTACCTGCAAGCTCTATCCACTGGGGGGCAGCGGAGCATGTGCAGTTCAGTGGGTGTCAGGAACACTTGTGTGGTAGCTGTGAAAGAGGACGATAAGCCCACCGATGAGCTCAGGCCATTGGCCATCACTTGAAAATGCTGTAATGAGAAACAAGAAAAATACAATACATGTTCAGTATCAGAAACCACCATTAGGAGTCTCTATGAACTTGATTGTACCTGACTGTACGTTTGCGTCTCATACACCATCACCTTCACCGTCAGCTCAGGCAGCATCTGAGTGCTAACCACCCTATACAACAGAGAAATATAAACCTCAGTAAATATGTGAGCCATTTAAAGTTACATGATAAATATTTGAGATATATACTGTAATTATGAATTATCTTAAATATTTTTGTTCTGCAGTATAAGCTCACCTGCCCCTGTAAAGGATACAGCCTGCCAAGACCAGAGGACATCGCTGACATGCCTGAAGAATGAGGGCAGCCTTCAGCAGCAGCAGAGGATCAATCTGATGCAGTGAGAGAAGTGGCCATTAACAAACAATGAACATATGGACAGGATGCTTTACTTGACAGAATGAATTTGAAATGTCTTGTGGCACACTGTTAACGTAATAAGCACAGTAAGTTTAATATATCTTTAGAACAGATTCACTCATACTTACATGAGTGGAGTCAATGGTCCTCAAGCAGCTGAAGATGTTGTGCAGCTCAGTGGAGCCGCCCTGCAGGTGACAGAGATATCTGGCCCATTGTAGAGCCAACTCCTCTTTACTGTAGACCTGTGCATAAGTGCAGTAAAACACAACATTTATGTAAAAGTTGTCTGATATGGTATTAACATTTAATAAATAGAGAAAAAGAACTGTAAGAGCTCATTTTGTTTTAGCTAGTTGCAAATGCAGTTCTGTTTTTTGTTTTGTTTTATTAGTTACTAAATTAATATAAACATATGTAACATATTGACAAAAATATAGCTAATAATAATCATAATAAACACAAATAATGTGAGAAAAATGTATCTTAGAATGAGAGAGGTTTATCTTCAATGTTACAGTTTTTTATTTATTATTAGTATTATTATTATTATTTTTTTTTCTGTCTCACCGTAGGACACATTGATACATAATACGTACATAATAATAATGCACATATAACACAACAGTAATAATGTAAAATACTATTGCAATTTGAAATATTAAATTTTAAAGATGCCAAAGCTGAATTTTCAGCATCATCATAATCATCATCCAGTCATCTGTGTCACCTAATCCTTCAGAAATCATTTCTAATATACTCTAAAATACTGATTTGGTGATAGAGAAACATATTGTAATAAATATTTTTGTGGAGCCCAGGACACATTTTTGGTTAATTCTCAAAGAACAAAGAACTTTATTTAAAATCTTTTGTAACATAATATTTATTTACTGTCACTTTTGATCAGTTCAATGCATCCTACCTAAATAAAAAATGGAAGAAAAAAAAAGTCACTGACCCCAAACCTTAAACAAATATATATTCAGGTTATATCAAAATCTCAAAAAGTTTGACACCTGGTAGCTCTGACGCACTGGTCCATTGTAGAAACAGAAGAGGGCGATCAGCTGATCAAGTAAGTCACACACACTCACATCAGGAATGTCAACCACACAGCTTAATGCCCAGAGAAAGTTATCCCTCATGCGAACTGCATATTTACTTTTGCGCAGACGAAGAAGACGCACAGGAGATGATGACATCTCAGATACACAACGACACACACCAGCCAGCTGGCCACAAAGCAGCTCTTGTTGGTCTACCGGGGTCTGCAAGATGATGCATATGTGTATGTGTCATCTTTTAAAACAGCTGTGTTATAGTAGTGTTGTGGAAGGTGCAGTTGCTACTAATCAATATGAGCAGGACGAATGTCTTACATCCTCGGGAGAGAAGTAGTAAATCCCATCTCTAGTCAGGTCACCCTCCTCTTGCACCTTCGAACTGTCGTACAGGAAGAAGCAGCTGCATTCAGAAATAAAATCAAACACATAAGCAGTACAGTTAGCCATTAAGCCTCTCATCTTCCAGCGTTCCTGTTAAAATTGAGGAAAGAGTTTTCCATTGATGTTAAAGTCGCTGATGTTGATAATATCTCTAAGCATGTATAGAATAAGCATTCCGTTCTCCATGTCACTTTTTAAAAGGCTTCTTAAGAAGCGGCAAACATGTAAAGATTGTCAATGTTTACACATTAAATAATATTCTCACCGTCGGGAATCAGTTAAAGGCACCGTCTCAGCCATTGGTGATCTGTTGAGAAGCAATCTGGTTAGAAGAATAGTTCACCCCCAAAATTAAAATGAACTCAGCTTCTGGCCATCCAAGATGCGGTTAAGATTGTTTCTTCATATGAACAATTTAGAAAAATTTAGCATTACATCACTTGCACATCAGTGGATCCTCTGAAGTGAATGGGTGCCATCAGAATTAGAGTTCAACCAGCTGTTAAAGACATAATAACCTACTCAACTCCAATCCATTATTCAACGTCTTGTGAAGCAGAAAGCTGGGTGTTTGTAATGAACAATTCAATCATCAAGATGCCTTAACATTAAAATGTTGCTTCCAGCTAAAACACAAGCCCTCAATATTGCTTTCCGCAGTGAAAACATGGACAGATATGCACTGTTTACAAGCTCAAACTGTCTAAACCATCTAAACAAATGTCAACGGATTTTGTTGGGAGAGGACAACATTGGATTGACTTCTTCAGTGAAGGTGATTTGGCTAGAAGCAACATTTTAGAGATATTTAACCATGTCATAATTATGACTTATAATTAATATGGGTTTCTTTATTACAAACACAGCATTTAAATTCACAAGATGTTAATTTATGGACTGAAGTGGTGTAAATTATTTGCGCGTAAAAGTTCCCTTCTTTTATAATTAATGCTTGTTATTTAACGTTACATTTTCAAGTCAAATATTACTCCTGACAACTTCATATGGAACTTAAAACAATGTATTTAATTAGACATATTTCGCTTTACCTCTACAGAAGCCTTGCAAGATCAAAATATCTCGAAATCATAACTTCAGTATAAAAAGAGAAACCCTAGTAATAAACGTAGGCACTTTATATAAAACCTTTGTTGCACTCAAGCGAAGAGTAGCATATTTTTATTAAAAACTGTAGTAAATTGTCACATCATACTGAATAACACGACTATCAGGTAAAAGCTTTAACGTTATTCAGTTGCTGTCAATATGAATACGCAATTTAAATACGCTGATTATCCGTTTTAATGGGAAATTAGTATTAACCTAAGAAGATTCGACATAATGAGTAGATGTGCATTCAGTGTTTATATCCTTGTTAGACAACGTAAGTTATGTTCGTGACTGACTGAACACGCAGATGGATGAGAAAAACAAGTCCTCCATGTTTCTCGTCTGTGTAACAAGAACCGATAACGTTACAGTCATTTTCACTCACCGTCTGTGGTTTGAATGAAGTTTTAATAAACTTAACGCATGTCACCTAACTTCGGCCGACTTGCTCAATCCCACTCACACTCCCGTAATTATTCATACTCGCTTAAGAGAATACAAAAAAACGAGTAGGCTAATCACATGCTATTAATATTCTCAATATAAACGGAAACTGATAAGATCTCATGTTTCATGATGCCATTAAATTTCGTTTTTAAGGAATGTGTGTCACAAGAGTAAAGTCATGTGAGGGTGTCTGGACAGTACGGCGAGCCTGGAGGAACAAACTTCATTTCGTTTACCCATGCGTTTTTTTGTGGGAGGGATAGAATACACACAAATTATGAAATTATATACATGTACACAAACACGCACATATTACACATATTTTTTTTAACATTTTAATTTATAAAAGGCAATAATTAAAACATTTTCCCCAGGTTTACAGACATGGCTTAAGCCTAGTCCCAGGCTATATGTAATTTCTGAGCTGTTTCAACTGATCTTAAACATGTCACTGCCTTTGTTGTGTCTTAACATACACACCAGTAACGCTTTTTACATAGGCATGTTTATAAAAATTACTTAAATGTCCTAATTGAACTGTAGACTAATCCTCGCTTAAAATACACAGGCCTTTATGTATCTCAAGATCTGAGTCAATCCCGTTAAAAATGAGACTTCTGACACGGTTTATAATTTAATGAATAGATTTTAATTTCAGTTTAAGCTGACAATGTGATACAATGGTCCTTAAGTAAATGTAACTGTTTACATAAGGTACTTCCACTAGGTGTGGAAAGCACAGAGGTAAGTTTAACGTATTGGACAGATGTCATGTAAACTGATAGAAACTGAGGAGTGGTCCACAGAAACGAGAGGGGGATACAGAGGGCCCTCTGGTCCTAGTAGGGGAGTTCTGATAGATCTCCACACAGCCTTCAATGATCATGATGCTCATAGCCGTCAGGGAGAGCATTGACATGGGAGTTGTGGAAGAGAGACTTGTTGCCATCACCCCATGGGAAACGCTGAAGTAAGTGTGGGAAAGAGAGAAAAGAGATTGTTTGACTAACAAAATTAACATTCTTTCTTTAGTTATTACACAGAAACACTCAAGTCTCTATAAAAGAAATAGTATTGCTATTACACTATTGTATTGTAAAATTAAAAGATCTTATAAAAATTCAAATAATTTAATAATTTGTTGACTGCAGATTTATAAACATTTTACGGTTACAATTTTGGGAATGTGCCTTGCACTCTTCAATGCTCAAATGCATGTTACAAGCGAGTAAACCAAACTGCTTTTTGGTATACAACCAAAAAAAAATATATATATATACACATCTGATTCATGTGGGTCATAGTACTTCAAGTTGCAAAATATGGAAATAAATCACATCCCTGAAAGTGAAGGTTAAATAACAAAACCTCAAGTCATTTTTTATTTATTTATTTTTTTAAACAACCTTTTTACTACATTTTAGTTTTTAAATGTTTGGAAAGCATTAAAGGCTACACTGTGCTTCCATCTTATCCGTCAACCAAAAATTTATTTGTAAAAATATGTTAATGTCATTACATTTATTATAATTTTCTAATATAATACATGTATGTATGTATAAATGCTGTTATATAACCAGATATGGACCATAACCATGGTAATCAATGAAGTAATACAGAACATTAAAAATTGAAACAGTATTAAAAAAAAAATTACGTTTATTGGCACTAACAGAAACATTAACATTTCTCTTTACTAATGTATGGAATGCATATGGTTATGGTATGTGAAGTCACAGCCTCATTCCTTGCAGGTCACCCAAAGTATCAATTATAGTACATACAAATCTCTCATATATGGAATAAATCAACAATTATTACATTTCATTTACCTGAAAATTGAACTCGCTCTTTTATTTATTTACTTTTTTCCTCAAATGAAATACAAAAAAACAAGCACTTTACTTTTCGACTCATTGATCTTGAATAACATTGATCTGTAAGCTAAATGCCAGTGTGTTTTATGCACTGTACATTTAGAATGCATGTATGAAGCTAGTTTAAAAAAAGCAAAAACAGTTGCCAAAATCACAAATAAAATCGCAATCGCAATCTTAGTTTAAAAAAAAAATCGCAATATGATTATTTCAGCCCTAATGTCAATATTTAAAAATAAAAAGCGCCATAGCCCCAGATTCCACTGAACTATTACACCTCCTTTTCATAAAAACAAAACACAAACCCTCCCAGCAGACTCATGCAGACCTGTTTGAGGTTGCTTTGAGTGTAAAGAGTGTGTTTTCACCTTGGTGCGGATGCGCAGATGGGTGTAGGGGATGAACTCCGGCTGCTCGTCGCTGTGTTGTTGAACCCTGAGGTACGTGTTGAGCATGCACACCGCCACTCCGGGCAGCGCCACCACAAATGACAGGATCTTCCAGGTCTTGGCTATATTAACATGTATCAACAAGTGATATATTATGAATACATTTGCTTGACACGTTTAGGACATTTCCAGTGTACGTTAACAACATAAGTCACATTACCCTGTTCAAATGTCACTCGTTTAGTTCATTTAAGTAGTTATCAACATATGAATAACTTAACGTTAATTTTCGTTTCTGTTGTACGCAAAAGTCTAAAACAACTGCTATTCTGCGATTTATGTCAACGGCAGAATAACATTATTCAGCCATCCGCGTCACTTCCACAAGGTCAAAACGTAGAGTTCCGGTTGTTCGTAACGGTTGGTATTTTTTATAACGGCGTCTGTTTTAGGTTATTCAGAGTTGGTCACCGACCTGCTTGTTCGCCGTGAGCTGCTGCAGCGGAAAGCTGACGGGTTTGGGTCAGCGCTGCAGACTTCAGGAGCTTCTGGGAGAGACGTCCGATCGCGGCCATTTTTGCGGAGACTTGAACAGCAGCGGAAGAAGCTTTAAGGCTGCTGATGGTGCTGGAGATTGACTCGCCCGCCATCTAGTGACAGGGAGGTTCACAACAGCTCCGTCAAACTAGTGTTGGGGGTTGTTCCATGCAATTAAAGTTTATATATATATATATATATATATATGATACTACAAATACAATTATACAAAAAGACAAAAAATACAAAAATTAAAAATTAAAATACAACTATATACATAGCCTTGCTAGGGTTAACAAAAATAAGGTAATAAAATTAGACATAAGGGATAAATAGAAAGATACAGTTTCCATAGCTTTTAAATTAGTAGAGCTTTGGATAGCTTACACATTTAACTAAGCTTAAAAGTATTGGTCAGTATTGGATATATTGGATCTTATTATTGGTATTGGATCTTCAGGTTACATCGTCAGGCCAGTAGGTGGCGACAAGTATGTGTTTTGGGGTGTTTACAAGTGAGTAAATCGATTTACTAATCAAAACAACAGTAATAGAGGGATACTTTGTAACAAAGATATCATTTTTATTGAGTAGTTTCAGTTATGTTATTACATTGTGTGTGTTTATATATATATTAACATTGTGGGATTTCCTTTGGAACACTTATATACGCACATATGCCATGCTGTTGCATTCATTTTAGATTAGACTTGACAAGTGTAATTTTTAAAGGCCAACAGGAATGCGAAGCGCTCGCGCACAGTTGTTTTTCTGACTTACCACTAAGATATTTATATTTTATAGCTACTTTGTCATGAATTTCTGGCAACTGTGATGTTCTTGGCAGAAAACCCAGAGCTTTGGTTTGGCTGGGTGGGGAAGACCAGCCCCTCTGGCGTCATCCTGCCATTCCACACAGTCTTCACTTTCCATGTGCCATGCAAAACTCCCGTGTCGCAAGGAAAAGTGTTGCAAGGAAACACGCTGATCAGTAAGTTAAGCTGAAGTTTTCTTAAAGATCATCTACGCTTTGAAGATTAAACAACTGGAATGATTTCTCATTGTTTATGCATGCTCATAACAGTATTGCATCTTTTGCATTGGATGTAACGGATTTGTTGTGATGTATTTGAAACAGGAGAATGTTACATTTTTAGATTTATTGTTTTTTTGTCGTTACAATCAGGCTATAGGCTGACCTCAAGGAATGCAGTCCAGCAAACTCTCAGATGATGTGGAGGGAAATCCTGACAGGGTGGATCCCTTCTACCAGCAAGGCAAGTGAAGTAGTATCATTGTAGCTTATTATAGCAGAGACAGTGGCTATGGGTGTTGGCTGCTCATACACTGGTTAGAAGCTTCAAACCCAGGTAGGAGTTATTGATGAACTGAAAAAAAAGATATGTCAATCGATCAGCCATTTATTGATTGCATAGCATTTTGCTTTAAATAAAAATGGTGACTAAGTAAAAAAAGTGCTAAAAAGGTTCTTCACATTGATGCCATAGAATAACCATTTTTTGTTACACAAAGAATCATTCAGTCGAAGGTTTGTTTAAAGGGCCATCTCTTTCTTACCTTTTTATAATTTTAAGAACCTTCTTTTGCCACAAAATACCTTTTGTGAAAGTGAAATGTTCTGAAGAAGCTCACTTTATCAAGCCATTTAGACAAAAAAGGTTATTTTATGGCATCATGAGACCTATATTTTTAAGAGTGTATATGGTACATAATAATAAGCTCATCTGATTGTGTTTGATTTTAATTTATCTGATTGAATTTGGCATTTGATGTTGACAGGTTTTTTTTTCACTGTAATGTTCAGGCAAAGTGGCTTGTGTCATGTTCACGGTTCTCCTCGT
>JAUCMT010000154.1:15649697-15665042 GCA_032357475.1 Enteromius thamalakanensis | reverse complement strand
TGCTATTGCCCTACACCTACCCTACACCTAAACCTACCCCTTACAGGAAACTGTGTGCATTATTAGATTTTCAAAAAACACTATTTAGTATGTTTTTTAAGCCTTTTGAATTACCCATGTCATTATACAAATGTCTGTCCTCATAAACCACATAAACACACACAATCTTTTTAGCATGTACAACTTTCTGACTTTAGGATTTGTTTAATAGAAATACTACTGCCAAAAAATGAAAATTGAACACACTGCATTCAATTGCATGGATGTACAAAATATCTTCTCTTTTGTGTTGCACAGAAGATAAAGCATTTTTGGAACAACATCAAGAGGTAAATTATGACAAATTTTGTTCAAGTTCTGTTACGGCATTCCGGTAAAAGATTTGCTCGAATAAATGAACCACAAAACCAGAAAGTAGTTATTAGTTCAATTATTGGACTGACTAATAAATAAATGCTGTTTAGCAAATTAGGTTAACATCTCTATAAGTTGCATTTTTGGTTTGCATTAATAAAATATAATAAAAGAATAAGGAGTTAAATAGTGTACTTACAGGTGGACAAACTCACACTCAAGATCACGACAGACAGGAAGGTGTTCATTGTGCAGATTAGATGAACGAGTATTAGTAGCCATTTATTTATAGGTTGATAACTCCTTTATATGACCTTGATGGGAAGAGCACAATGATAAGCTAACTTGCGAATGAGAAACATTTAAGATATGTTAATAAATGTGCGTGCACAAACACAAGCACCGAAAAGGAACGTTGCTGAGATTGTTGCAGTTTTATGCAAGTCGAGTGTGTTTGTGTATTGTCTATGTGTACCTACTTAACCATATTTTGTGGATAAATGTATATATAAATATATATATATTTATGTATATGAAATTATACAAATGCTTAAGTTTCTGTAGCCTATGTTTGGTGTAGGACAATAGAATATACAATATGTACGGTATAAGACCATTACGCCTATGTAATGTCCCAATTTAGATAGCTAAGTACACATGCTTGTGTGTGCGCTTATGTTTGGGAACGTCAGCATGTGTTTGCAATTTGCACAGCTGCCACAAGAAGAAATCAGTTTTCTCGAAAAAGCACGAGAATTTCATAAGGCTTGGAAAAGTTATAAAACACTTGAGTGCATGAAAACCAGCTGTCAGCACGCAAAAGGATTTAAATGACCAAAATGACAAACAATAACATGATTATATTTAATGCATGCACATTTCACGATTTGCAGGGTATTTTGTTCTGGTATATGAGTGTGAGAGTGATTGTGAATGCAGAGAGGGTGATGAGAAAGCTGCTGGTCTCTCTGGAAGCTAAGCTGCAAACACTTGACGAAAGATGATTATTGGAGGAGTTATAGGGGGCTTGAGCAAAACACTCTGCTGCAGCCTTGTCACACTTGCAGATGAACATATCACACTCATCATTACTGTCTGAAAGAGAAAAGGAGAGGTTGTATGAAGGAGTGTTTCATTTTAATACATATGCACTTTAGCTCTTACTTGCAGATATTATAACACTAAACTATAAAACAAGGCCACTTAAAGGTACTCAGAGAGAGGAAGAGAGAGAGAGTACAATTGAAAGGCTGTTTAATAACACACTTATGTACACTTCAAATGTGATTTTTTGTTGTGAATTAAAGTGAAAGCACATGTACTTAATTATAATTATATTAAAATTAGTTACTAATTTGCAACTTCATCATTATATGCTGTATTAAAAATGAAGAAGTTATTTTCAAAAATAGGAAGCCCCATATTTTTAAAAATTATGTTATCACGTTTGTTTGGTTTTCTTTTTTTTGTATTTTAAAGTAACTCTGCAGTTTGACTGAGAAAAATGTTAAAAACATTATCTGTTTAGCAAATTCATATGAACTCAAAAGTACTAAAAAGAAAAGATAAAGCTAAAAAAAATAACCCAAAAGATCCTATTTTCACTTTATTTTTGGTTACATGTGATTAAATTCACGTGACATGTATATACTAATAACAATAACATAATTACATGCAAGTTACCCTAAGCCAAAATCTAATCCTAGCCATATAATAAGTAGTTAATGAACTTAAATGAATAATTATACTGTAATAATTATACAAGCACCCAAAGTAGCATAATTGTGAAATGCTTTTGTACGTCCTACTTAATGGCTCAAAAAACGGTCAACTAATTGCATTTCATATAAGTTTGAATTTGAACACATTTTCATTTCATTTCAACTAACATACAATAATTTTTCTGTTAAAAATGTTTCTGAATATGTTTTTTGTGCACTTTAATAATACTCAGCCTTAGGCCCTATATATTTTAATCATTTACTTATACAGTTAGCCTACTACATTTCTGTTTGTTGCAGGGAGTTTTTGTATTAAATAGGGGGAATTTCATAAAAAAAAAATTTCTGAATTTATAGCCTTCATTATCTTTACGAGTGAACAACTGAATCAACCAATTCGTTCAACAACATTTATTCAGTCATTGATTCATTCTCTCACTCAACCAATTCAAAAGAAATGCCACTTGTTTGCAGACGTGCAACTGTTCAGTTAATGCAGCTGTGGCTAGTCTTGAAACTATTTCTAAAGGCAGATAAAAATATACTTTTTTTGTAAGTTTGTCTGTTTTTTTATTGTTACTGGTTTTCTTTCTTCTTCACGTTGGTGTCCCAGCATTTTCACTCACCCAGACACGTGAGGGTTTTGGTATTCTTATCACACTTGTAGTCGTATGTGTTTGTGTATGGACTGTCAAACACTGATGAACAGGATGGTAGGGTCTTCGCTGTGCCATAGCAGGCATCATGGGTAAAACAACACCTACCAGGTCATTAGAAAAATAACATTAATAAACAATGTGTGAGAAACACTAAAACATTCTTACTGAATATAATAAAAATAAACTAACCGGTCGAGCTGGTCAACAGGTGTGCCTGAACCACCTAAACCACAAAAACAGCCATAGTCTGCGTAATCCAGCAGCGGCGAACTGTCCGGTTTTGTGCACTCAATCATGTTCTCGAACTGCAGCAGGTTTTTTATGCTGTACAGATGAGCTACAGAGAAGATATTACTGGTAAACTTTGAGCGAACAAGACCACTGATAGCACATGTACATCTAGAAGATGTTTATTTGATGTCTTCATTTACATCTGCAATACGTCTATTGGACGTCTCCTTTTAGATGTCAAATAGACATCTATAAGATGTCTTTAAGATGTTTATGATTTAGAATGTGTGTAAAACTGACATCTGTAAGATGTCTGCCAGACGTTTTTAGACAGCAGATGCTTTCCAGATCAATAGATCTTTAACCGACATCTTGTAGATGTACATGTCCCTGATAGCACACATACATCTAGGAGACGTCTATTTAATGTCTGCATTTACATCTGCAAGACGTATTATTTAGGTTGTTTGCTCATCTGCAATACATCTATTGGACGTCTCCTTTTAGATGTCAAATAGACGTTTTTAGACAGCAGATGCATCCCAGATCAATAGATCTTTAATCGACATCTTGTAGATGTACATGTCCCTGATAGCACACGTACATCTAGGAGACGTCTATTTAATGTCTGCATTTACATCTGCAAGTCGTATTATTTAGGTTGATTGCTCATCTGCAATACATCTATTGGATGTCTCCTTTTAGATGTCAAATAGACGTTTTTAGACAGCAGATGCTTCCCAGATCGAGAGATCTTTAACAGACATCTGGGAGACGCACGTGTGCTATCTGGGACAGAAACAAACTGCTAGCATCTTAGAAACCATTGCACTATTTAGCCTATTCAAAAGCTCGGGTCTGTATTTTAATACTTTTTTTCCAGCAATGATGCGTTATGCTATATTGATCAAATGTGGCAATTTTATTTAAATGAGTTTACATAAAAGTAGGAAAACTTGTAAGCTGTGTTAAGTATGTTTGAGCTAATAGTACATTTAAAAATATCTACTTACATGTCGGTAGATTCACAGTAAGAACCAAGAGTGTGAGATACCACTGCAAGAAGAAAATTAATCATATTGTACATCTTTTTATTTTACTGCTGTTTTCTCCCACATTAGGGAAAAACGTATGTGTTGGGAAGTATTGAGGTTGTGGGGTAGAGGCACCAATAAAATTTCTTATCATATGCATGCGAAAACAGTGTAAACGGTACATGAAAATAAAATTCAAACTCTATTTTTACAAGCTGTTTTGCACAACATTGTTCTAAACCTCACACCCTTTACCACTTACAACAGGCACAAAGCTTCTGGGGCATAATCTTGGTTTGTATAGTTTTATTAATCACTTTTCATGACGTTTCTGAATAAAAAAAGGCATGCTGGAGAACTTGTTGGGTGTGAAATTCATGTGTCATCTAAAAGCACACCTTTCTCTTGAAGCAGTAAAACACTATGACATAACACTTTTCATGAGACCAATTACCCCAGGCGCATGATTGTTCAACCAGCTTTAATCAAATCACACCTGCCCCATTTACTGTGTATTCTATCTGTTTATAAATACTGTATGTCTATCTGTTGTGTAAACCAAATATTTTCATATAGAGAGTAAGCTTGTATAAATTCTAAAAGGGCTTAAATTAAGTAACAGCACTCTTTCCTCTACCTTAATTATAATTATTACAAATAATATCTGGGATAATTGTAGCTTATGACCTTACTGTGTAGACAGTGTTCAATAACTAATAAATGATGTGACACCTTTACATCCTACCATTTAATCAGTGTCCATAATATAATGTCACTATAATTAACTTAAAATATAAAGTCAGTATATCTTACCTCAAATATTCAAACGCTCCCACTCTGGTTAAATGATTCAAGCAATAAACGCTGTAATTTTCCAGTGCAGTAGTTGTACTATAGCGAGCTAAAGCACAATGACTTACAATATATCACTGTCTCTTCTCTACTTGACAGCCTTCCTTTTGTACATAGGATTTTTTTTTGTACATGTGAGCAGCTTGTTAAGTTATCCTGTCCGTTGAATAGTTTTGTGCATTACATATTTTGCATTCTTCGTTGCACAAACCTTTATGACTGGGAAAACTTCACATCACATTGTGAGAAAGATTAAAGCAAGCCAGTAGTAAATTTATCAGTCCTATCAGTAACAGGTGGCATTTCCCCCTCTCTGACTATATGCTCTATTTTTGATATAAAAATGAAGTTGCACTGAAACTGTTATCATCAGTTAAGCTGAATATAAATGCATTTATAATGTATTTAGATTTTTTTTCCCTGCTTGACAGTCCTATTGAAAATATATCAAAGGATCCTATTGATATCAAATACGAATCTTATATATAGTGTAATCCCAGTTTTGTATTGTTTAATATAACGAAATGTAATGGCGTGCATTGTGTAACTCTCTTATTGAGAACTATTAAAGATCTTTTTTTTTGTTCTGGTAAAACAAACTGAAACTCTTGATCATTTTTCCTGTGTGATATTTTAGGATGGATTCCAAATTATGAAACAGTATCACACTGTGTGTTGAAGATCGGAGATTTCCTGCAAACTAAAAAAACATTTAATTCAGTTTAGCAGGATTTTCAACATTGTCGCTTGGTAATGTCACAACAAAAACACGCACAACTGTCTCAGCCAACCCTAGCCATATTTTAGCACTCACCGAAACTGTTGCCATGATAACTGTGTGGGGAGTTCGATAATATAAACTTTGCTTTGGGAAAAACAGAAGCATAATGCATCAGACTCATATAGACAGATGTAGTGCTCGTATTAAAGCAGCAGAAGAGTGGAAGAGTATAGCTTATCCAACAAAATACGCTATCAGTGCTTTATGTAAACATACACACAATACACAAATATTGTTTTAGTGTGCATTTTATTAGCACAATGGTCCGTTCATGATTTTATTTGCAGATATGTCTAAATCCAAAGCAACATGATGGGAATGTTCACATTAAATGTCAAGTCTTCTAGCGACATCCCATGCCTGATACAAAGTGTAATTTTTACATTTGGCAAGTTCATTATTTGTGCAAACATTGTAAATATTGGTTTATGGATTGGGAAGCTGACATTCAGAAACACACAAAAGCTCAGAAAGGAATACGGTTGGTCCCTTTCTTCGATGAATAATATTTAGTATAAGGCAGAAACCCGAGAGAATAGTGTTGGTGAATTGAGATCATATAGGCTTGTACAGCAGCGTGGTCACATACTTCTTTTTGTAGCGGTGTGTGGCACTAAGGACCATCACACCGTCCTGTGTGAGGAGAGCAAACAGATGCACATCAGTGATATCATCTGAAAATGCTGGTCATCTCAACCATATGCAACATATAAATGATTAAAGTGATACTTCACTCGAAAATACTCCTTTACTCATCTGTTAAAGTAATTATATTTTTATGGTGCTTTTGTTATTTTTGGAGCCTGTCAGCTTTTTATTGTGTAAAAACAACAGCACTGTCATTCTGTAAAATATCTACTTTTGTGTTGCACTTGAAAGTCTTGAATTAAGTAAGGGTTATTGAATTATAACAAAAGAATACATTTTAATTGAAATAACTATCACTGAGGGTGTGGACATTATTAGAGAACGTCTTGCGTGAGTGTCTTTCTAAAGTGTGTGTGTGTGTGTGTGTGTGTGTGTGTGTGTGTAGTTTGCTGTCAGACCTTGATGGAAAGGGCGTACAGGTGGTTGAGCATCACATGGTTTGGTTCAGGCAGCAGGGTTGGGTCACACTGTTAAAAGAAGATATGAGAACAAGTTAGGGAAAGTCTCTATTTCTAAAATCCCCCACACTCAGCAATTTCCAACCATAGGCCCTTTATCTTTTCTTATCTCTTTAAGCCTAAAAAAAGAAACCGCTTCATCTGTAACACGGTATTTACAGTGAAACTCTCGAATCACTCGCTTGGTTTCCATCAGTATTAATCAACCCAAATGAAAAGCTTTTAATATCTTTTTGTGTTTATGTAATCGAAATCTTTTTTTTTTTTTTTATACTTTTGTATATTTTAATTTCGGCAAGGATGTGTATAGTTAATAAATTATAGACTTTAGTTGTTAGAAAAGGTTTCCATTTTAAATAAATGCTGTTCCTTTTAACTTTAACAGTTTCCATGAATGACAATAAATCAGCAAATAAGAAAGGTTTTTGAAGGATCATGTGACACTGACTGGAGTAATGTCTGATACAGCCATGCACTCAGCTATTCCTCTCAGGAATACATTTTATTTGAAGTATATTAAAAATAAAACATTTACTTTAAATTGTTATATGGTTAATCGTGAATCAAAGTTTCTTTACATACTAGTATGTGTGTGTGAACTGTATATACACACACACACACACACACTACACAAGAGGTACTTTTTATACCTGTGTCCATCAAACCCATCCTTCAGTGTATGCTGCTAAAAAGCTGAATTTTAGTGTCATCTTCATATTTTTGATCAAATAAATGCAGCCTTGGTGAGCATAAGAGACTTTCTCAGAAACAGTGAGCAGCTGTGACATTAGATTGGCTGATCAGGTTTATGTTCAGGATGTAGCAGAGCAGCACTTACAGAGATTCCAGTGTCTTTGTTAAGGAGCACCTGCAGCAGGTGTGGTGGGAGTATGGGAGGAGAGCGCAGTCTGTCGTCTGATTTGGTCGAGTAGGAATCCTGATGGTACGGCCCGGGTGGGGAGCTGGATAAGTCTGATAGAAAAAAAAAAGAAGAAGATCAGAACCTTTAGCATATTTCAATTACTTAACAGTAAATAGATTTATATTTACCTGACATGTCGGCACATTTCTCAGAGTCTGTCTTCAGTGCGTCAAATACCTCAAAGTCTGTTTTCCTCACTTTAATGACATTGTTCACCACACCTGACTTATTAGTCACAACAGCCTAGAAGAAAATAGAATTAATTAAACATAATGCAAAAATGGGTTTGAAAATATATTGCTAAATGAGGACAACCAAACACTAGAAGCATCTCTTCCCCACCTCTTTGGGGTCTAATATCCAATGTCCATCCACAAAGAATTTATACTGGTGCTCGCCTTCTGGCAGGTCAATTATGGCCACAAAATTATTATGACTGTTAAAAGGAGATAGAGAACAAATCAGTAAGGAAAAGCGATGATGCAAACTGGCACATTATGAAAGTCATTTTGCTTTCAGCATGAGATCACCAGTGTGCTCTGTTGTTGTTTTTTGTAAGTGCACACTGACCCCTAGTGTTAAGCATGTAAAAGCACAGCAAGTGCTGTTTTATTTTCCAGTTTTAGTGATTTAAAAAAAAAAACAGGCCAAAACTACATTATAAGAGAGTGTGCTAATGCTACATAAGGAAGTGTTTTCTTTTCACTTCTGAAATGTGTGAAAGTAGACAATTATGTACAATAATGCAGTGCAATAACGCAACTAAAAATATTCTTATTTGAAGTTTGGAAGATTTTCTACAATGTAAATAAAAACATAGTAAGTGTATTTATGCACCTGCTGCCTTTTGATGGTGAGAAGTCCAGACTAAACAAAAACAAGATAAGTGGATTTAAACAGTTGCATGCCATCCTGTTTGCAGCAAGCAACATGAGAAAGGGCTTGTAAGAAAGTTTCAGAAATTATTATGCAGCCTGACCCTTCCAGCGAGCTGCAGGACGTATTGTCGTCTCCCTCTGACACCACAGATTTAGGAGAGTCAGATCCTGATTTTGTCGTGGCACCTTCATCATCCTCTCCAGCTTCCACTGAAAGTGAGGAGGTTTCAGAGGATCCTGGATCTGGGTGGATTGGGAAAAACTGCGAAGTGCGGTTTTCCATCCATCCATCCTTGTTCTGTTCATTTGAAGCCGTTGTTGTGATAAATCATGCTCATAATTCTGATGCAAAGTATTTTTTTTTTTTCAGAAAAAAATGTAAAAGTGTGTCACTGAAAGATTTTAAGGTTCTAAACTAAGTATTTCACACACAGGACATCCATACTTCTCACCATTAAAAGGCAGCAGGTGCATAAAAACACTTACTATGTTTTTAATTGTAAGAACTGAGGTGGATATTTGGTCTCTCTCACACTCACACTATAATTTGCTCTTATACTCCATATAAAAAGCCAGAAACTAAGAATTTTTTGGGGGGGTTAATGGTGCCTACTGATGATCAATAGTAAAAATTACAAATTTTACCTTTAACTTGGCAATTATAGGAATGGATTTTTTTAATCATTTAAAAGGACTGATGTTGATTAACATATTTATGTAAAAAAATATTTATCTGATTCATTTTTACAGCAGTTTAACAGGTTAAGATGATGCAAATACCTCCTTGTGCTAATATAGTGTACCATGTCATGATCTGTCAGCGCTCACCTTTTAGTCAAGGGGATTTTGCTGGACCAGTTGTTGAAGGAGCCAGACAAGTAGATCTCTTTCCCTGGACCGTTCCAGCGGAACACAGTGGGCCTTTCCTCTGGTGGGGCTTTAGTATCTGATTCCTGATCTTGTCGCCAGGCTAGAAACTCCTAGTAAGACAGAGATAAAGATGGATGAGGTGTGTACAGCTAATGAAAGCAGAGCTGACAGATATTGCTGCAATAAATGAGTTAAGAAACATGTTTTCAAGATTTATGTTTCACTGTATTCACACCACCTTAGCATCATCTGTTTGGAAGAGGTCTCCGTCCTCCACACTGTCCATTAGGATTTTGGGTCGAGCGCCATCTTTGGCACCCCGGCTTTCTCGCCTTTGCGTCTTCTCCGCTCCGCTTCTCTCACTGCTGGTGTTGCCCATGCTGCTCCTTATTTAGGTAAATTTTACTTACAATTCTCAATTCATCTCACTCAAAAGTTTTTAGTAAAAACAAAAGCACTATTCACTTTTTAAAGAGATAGTTTACCCTTTTTCCCATTTATTCACCCTCAAGTTGATCCAAAGTATGTTAGCCTTCTTTCTTCGGCTAAATAGAAAAGTGGATATTTCGAATAATGTGAATTGGTCACTAAACAGTCGATGCTAGCCACCGACTTACATATTAACTTGTTATTGTCAACTGTTAGGTCACGAATCTTCAAAATATCTTCTTTGCTCATACAGTTTGAAAGAACGTGAGGGTGAGTATGACAACGTAACTTACTGCAGTTTCCAAAGTAACTATGAACGGATTATAAGCAACTATCGATTTCAAAATCGACTTTAGTGACCACAGTGGTCATCTGGTAACCATAACAACCTCACGGATGCTCGCGATCGGATGGTAAGTCGACAACAAGACAAATAATGCCATTATGTTCGATTTATTAAAGATTTACACTTCACACATACGACACAAACCCTTACTATTTTTAATACTCGACGTTTAGCCGAAATTTGCTAGAGGCGCTGCAGAACAGTTTGCTTTCAACAAGACGAACTGCAACAGATTGCCGCCGAAAACTACCCTTACATCAAGTCATTTGACAGATGTATAATTCCTTCAAATAAAACATTGTTAAAATACGCACACGGTTCCCTGCCGATACAATACAAGCGATGATAGAGCAACCTAACCTTTGACCGCTGTTTACATTTTTTGATAATTAGCTAAACGCATTTTATACCTACACGGCGTTTTTGTGCAGTTTGGAGACACGCAGCCAATTAAACTGTTAAACACGCTAACCTAGAAATACCAAGGAAGTAAAATGTGGGATGTTGTTGTAATGGTCATACGTTGTCATCGTTTTTTCTTTGTTCCTATTCTTGCGTGCAAGTCTCGCCTACAGAAACGACCGCGATGGTATCTCAGTTTCATTTCGGACTGTGGTGATTTCCCTTATGAATAAATATCTTACCTCTGAAAACTTTATTTGCCTGTAGTCCGCGACTATGTTACTTTTCATAACGCCATTTTCACATTGCCTCACAAAAAGGTTAAATGTTAAGCACACCTCTTCCGCCTGCAGCTCGTCAGGACGAGGGAAATCACCACCGAGCTCTAGTTGGTGCAAGAAGGGGAACATTGTAACACATTTTGCTTCATTTGTTACACAGTCTTCAACTCGTATAAATTATTCACATATTTGTTTGCTATAATTAAAGCAGTATAATTTGCTACTTAAAGTGCAATCTGCGTAAAAAGTTCCGTTTTGACTACATACCCGGTCTGGAACCGTTACACTAATAGCAACATTTTAATGTTATGTATTAGTGTATTATAGTAATCAAATACAGACCACTTACCATCAGCTTTATTCCATTTTAGGTATTATATGAAATGTGGTTTATTTAAAATATATTTTTGATATTTCATAGTTCATATTTAATTTATTTGTTTATTTCTTAGGGACTATGCCATTGGGTGTGTCCTGTGATGGAGTGAGCCAGCTGTGTTTGAGTGTCCGCACACATGTTCATCAGAAGCTTGCGACATTCTTGCGGCTGTTCAGTTTCCTAGTGTCATGACATGACTGGCAATGAGGTACTGGGAAAAGGGGAACTGTATCCGAGAAGCACAATTCAATATACACTGACATGGATGGCAACAGTAATGAGATGGACCACCGGTACATCTTGGAAAAACATTAGTTAGTAACTCAAGTGAGATTGATGGTAGTGACACTGATTACTATTACTATAATCGCCCGCACATTGAAGTACACTGAAAAGTTGTCAATGAAACACTTAAAGTAAATACTACCACCGGTATACCATTGCATATGTAGCTTGTTTGCTGTGATTGCCAAGACTAGAGACAGATTTTGCTATATTTAACTTTAGCTGGCTATAATATTACATATCAAAATACAGGATACTCCAAACGCTGCAGATTGCATTGGGTGTAAAGTTGGAGTGTCTAGTGCCGCTATAATCCATTATATAACTGTTACAGACACTTGTGCATTTAGAGTATCGAGTCATTTCATACATCACACATTTATTCAAGTTCATAAAAAAATTAGCATACTTCTTGTAGTTTTACATTCATACACACTGGTTTTTGTTCTGTGAAAGCATCAGCTATTTAGCTTTAAGCATCCTTTTAGTTTGCTTTAGGACAAATACAATGTATACCTCTAAACTACACATTTACAGTATCATAGTTGCTGAGTCATACTCAGCAAATACAGACGTACAAATGCAGTTGTACTGCCTGCGGAAATAAACCACATCATCATTCTGAGATGCTATGAATATTAAATGACTTTTAGGGTAAGATTTCCTGTATTTTTGATTCTTGGCCATGCTTTGAGCAAATCAGACCCACTTATACATTCCATTTGAAAATATTGATTACTTATAAAGCGGGGATGGTTCAAGCTCATGTTGCCACCACAGTGAAACCACGTTCTGGGTGTAGCTCACAGTGTCCTCCCGCATTCGCTGGAACTGATCGCCACCAATTTACAGTCTAGTCTTCCTGCCGAGCTGGTTTTTCAGCAATCAGATTGCGTTCTGTTTAGGTGATAAAAAAAAAAAAAGTAGTAAATGTAAATGTTTAATTGCAAAAATACATTTTTAATCATGTTTTTTATTACATTAGCATGTTTTATTGTGTTAGCTGTATTTTTTGTGACTTTGGAAATCGAACAAAATAACCTAATTGCAGTTTGATTGAGATTAATTGGAATACTAATACTAATTTTTAAAAATCTATTTTTGCAAATGAATTCTTCATTTGAACACAACTGGACAAATCATGTTACTTGACAGGATATAATTAAGTGGAATAGTTCACAGAAAACTTAATGTGCATGTTACTAATCTTCATGTTGTTCCAAACCCAGTTTTCTCTTGTAAAACAGAACAGGAGAACATCTGGTGGATGAATAGGAATAAGAGTTTTCAAGTCTCAAAAAAGATTAAAAAGCTCCCTAAAAGTAGTGAGTACATCTCTTGTAGTTATCTGAAGCCACATAAAGGCTTTGTGTGAAGCACAGACCGAAATTTAAGGTCACTGATAATCTTTAACCACTGCAGTCGGGCCATCAAGCTAGTGAGTGACTTTAAAAAACTAGACCAGTCCAATTTGTTATCAAACCATTTCCATTTTGTGAGTAAAATCAATTGATTCATATTAAAGATACAACTTTAAATGAACACTTTGGTCACAAATTAAGCATTGCTGCTTCTTATGATTACTCTTTCAGTGAGTTAAACTCCAGTCAGTTTCTCATAGAAAGCTATTGTGTAATTTCAGAACACTTGAAATATAGCGCATGAGTCATAAGAACTACTTTTAGGATACTTTTATGGTGTTTTTATATTTTTGGCCAGTTCTTCACTTTCATTATACTAAAAGGAGTGGCTAGGATTTTCTCCAAAAGTTCTTATGGGTTTGGCAAGCCGAAGACATGAGTGAATAATAACTGAATTTGAACTTTTACGTGAACTATTATTTAAACAAACCATATTTATCATATATTCAAGACAGCTTTGTTCAAATGAGTACCGTGGTGAAGTGTACAACAGAGAAGATGGTTATGATCACAAGGCCAATGACTAAGGAAGCGATTCCCATGTGAAGAGCCTTTCTCCCCAACCGCTGAGCTCCTTCATAGTCTTCTGCATCATAACTGCTTTGAGACTGAACGAGAGAGAAACCATAACCGTGACTAGACACAATCTCACTAAATAAATAATTCATGTAAATGTATTCTTAATGTAAAAAATACATCTGTAGCATATCAGTGACAGGTCTCCAAGTAAAAACTAGACCTCGGTATGTTGCCCATAAAGCAGACAGCAAATAGTAAAGATGCCAGCCTCATTCCGTCTCTCTTAATAAGATCAGACAGCAAACTGAGACTTGGTCATACAGCCCACTCGCACTAAATCACATTTACTGATGACAAAGATGATCTGACTTCACTAAGCTGAAGCGCATATTAAGACCAGGATTTTCAGGTTTTGATAACATTTGAGACAAAGCAGGCGGTCTAAACTCTTTATTAGTGGCTTATCACAACTTTTTTTTTTAGGACAATTCATTTTTTTATTAAGTTTAGTGAGAGAACATTTATTTTAGATATTTACAATAGACTAAATCACTACTCTAAAGATACAGTAAACACAACATGTTAACCACTTTTGATCATCATTTTGTTTGCATAAAACCCGCTAGTGAGTGAGAGGGCATTGCGTGATTTGTGATGCTCATCTAGTTTCTCAGAGGTGGTGTGGTGGCGTTTGCAGCTGCTGTATTTAGTGAGCCCTGAAGTTTGAATGTGTAGCAGCAGTGGAGTCAACATGAAACTGGAAGTATTGCTCTCCAAAGCAAGCCCATGCACTTTACCCCATTCAGAGCCCACCGCTCGTCTCTAGTCTGCTCGACAGAATGCAGGGGGAAGGTATGATAGGAATGGACAGCTGGGGAAAATGATTCATTTTTATGATGCGGATGAATCACATTTATTCCATGAATCACTGTACCTTACAAAATTATACAAATGAGCATATGCTACATTTATACCCATTTGTCTTGATCAGCACCCCCTGATTCATTACTCTGTAAATCACCAATGTACTATTCTTTATTATGGTACAGTGCTTAAACCTGTAAAACAGAAATGATTTCTTAAAAATATTTAGGTTGTTATCAGACTAATGAAAACAGCAGTAACCTTTTTTTACGCACAGTAGCAATTATTGATTAAAAAGCTTTAGAATATTATATATATATATATATATATATATATATATATATATATATATATTATATACAGTACTGTGCACAGTAATGTCACATAAATCATTGCTTAGTCTATAAATTGGTATTATTACGGTCTAACTTTGTCCACAGCTCCATTACCTTCGTCTGCCCAAGGACATCAGTGAGGACTACGTTATCCTGATGGACAGCACTGTTTCTACAGGAGCGGCAGCTCTCATGGCTGTCAGAGTCTTGCTTGTAAGTCACCTCAGCAGACAGGTCCTATTTCAACAAGTACATTTTTCTAGTTATGCACAGATATTTTTCTGCTTCCTGACCATTGTGGAGTAGATTTTGGATCTGTGTAAACGATCAAAAAATGTCAACATCCCACTATGCTTATGTAATGTAAGATGTAAGCCCTGGACTTGTTAGGTCTAATCTGTTTCAACAAACACCCAACACAATCACTTTCCTACATGATCTTTGACCTCTCTTGCATAAACTAAATTGCTTTCTTTTTTGGAAGAAATAGTTCACTTAGGATATGGGTGTCTATCTGGCCTTGGTTCAGTATTTCTTTTTGTTAACAGCATAACTACCTGCAAATACACTAAACAAAAATATAAACGCAACACCTTTGATTCTGCTCCGATTTTTCATGAGATGGACTTAAAGATCTAAAATTCATTCCAGATACACAATATTACCATTTCTCTCA
>JAUCMT010000154.1:15624401-15649597 GCA_032357475.1 Enteromius thamalakanensis | reverse complement strand
ATATGTATAAATTATATAAATAGTACAATTAAGTGTACTTTATATTTTAATTAAATGAATAGTAATTAATGAATAATTTATTAAATTAATAATATTAGTGAATTCTATAATACACAGGCCTCAGGTATTTGCCTTAACACTTACAATTACATGATGTTTATAATATATAATATTATTAATGTCGAGCCATGTTGATGGGGTCATAGTCTTAAGATACATATATATATATTTGTATCTTTTTATATATATATATATTTGTATATTTATATATATATATAACATATTAAACATTGCTCAAAGCAAAAGTAACTTTCTTTTTAAATGACTTGAAAAAGAAAAGAAAATGTAAGTGGCCAGAGTGTAAGATTGTTTCTCAATCTGAGGTCAAGGTGTGAAAAGTCAGGTAGAAAACCACTGAAAAAACTTTCCTGTTCATCTAGAGAACAACAGCCTGAGAAAGTTCATCATCACAGTATCCACCTTTCACGTGCCTTGTGCAATTGAGCACATCTGCAGGCTGCCGTGTGAATGTTTGAGCAGGGGAAAGGGTGTGTGTGTGTGTGTGAGTGTGAAAGAGTGTATGCAGTCATGTTTGCAAGTGTGGGAGTGCTACAAAAGTGAACTGCATAGATACTTAAGGCCTGTCTATTTATAACACTTATATGTTTATCTGGACCATAAGAACATTAGGTTTATTCAGATTCCAAAGCCTTGTGTATAACACAGTGCCAAGTGCAAAACTATAAACACACACACAAAAAAACTACAGAAATACACCAGATAAAACCAAAGATAAACTGTACGCTATGATCTAAATCCTCAGATAAGAATATATTTTAAAAGGATAGCTTTAAATTCTGTCATTGTTGACTCTCGTGACATTGCAGACCTGCACTGTGTGACTTTCTTTCTTCTGTGAAACACAAAAGAAGATATTTTGATGTCGGAAACCAACAGTTTTGATTATCGCTGACATTGTGTGAATAACAAAATATATTTTTATTAATCCACCAATTATGACAGAATGTTTTGGGTGAACTGTCCTTTTAAAAAGCAGCATATGAACATGTAACTCTCCAGGTAGATACACTCAATAATATAATAAAAAACATGTTTTTTACTCACCATTAGAGAAAAAACCAAGGCGACAATGTTAATAGGCCATGCCGGACAAAAGCAAGTGAAAATAGTCAAAAAAATATAATTTTTTAGTGGTGGTGCCCCCTGCGCCTCAGCAAACCTTCCAAAACTGTGATCCGAACTGCCATCGATAGAGCGGTTTGTTTTTTCATCTGACCGCTGAAGACCAGGACTCATGATGCAGAAGTAACAAGCGACGTGAGTTAGGAAGGATCAGGAGATGGTGGGAACATTTACAGAGAAGATCAGGAAACTGAATGGAACACCGGAGGAGAAACAAGAAGGCAAGAGCTCAAGAAGACACTCATGGGGATGTCAGATGATTGGGTAAGTGTGAAAGCCGATGGATGAGACGTTGAGTGAGTCAGAGATGGCTTATGACCTAATTACCACCCAGCCTGAACACTATCCCACTTCAGAGAGGGAGAGAGAGAATGTATGCAGGACGCTGAACCAATGTGCGATGTAAGATGTAAGAGGAGAGGCAAGTGGAGAAAAAAAAAAGTCTGTCTGCTTGCCCATATTACCATTATCTGTCAAAGGGAGAAGGGAGCGTTAAAGTTACAACTGATACAGCCATATGGATAATGGCCCCAAAATCACATTACAAGGCTGCCAAGAAATGCACACTGGCAATTTTCCCACGGTTGCATAGTACTGTAAGTGAGGAAGGAAGCAAACAGCGCAGCATAGTGTACAAGAACTGTATCACACTTAATAGTGCACTGGATGATGCAGGATGGAGAAATCTTTGGTAACACTTTTGTTTTAAAATAAAATACATTTTATGCACCTCCAAAAAAAATCTCACAATACATTTTAATGTTAAACTAAAAGCATGCTCATAGTAGAAAGAATTGATTGTTTGTATGAATTGCATTTCAGTGTGCTTTTTAAAAAGTAAATTAATAGATTTGCTAAATTAATAATAAATAATAATAATTATAAAATTATTCATTAAGGGCACTTACTCAACTGCAAAAAAGTAAAAATGCTATAATGTGAGCCCAAAAGGCCTGTCTGTGGGTGTCAACTCAGCGTGTGACTTCATGCAGATAAGGTGATGGTTTGTTTCAAACTGCAAGATACAGAGGAAAAATGAAAAACGGCTGCCTCTGCTAACATGAGAAACCGCTGTCTCTGCAGGTTATAGAAATGACACGCACCAGTCTCTCTGCTCTCTTCACAACCATCTGCTTCACAGGTAATATTGGTTTCTTCCCTCCTCGATAACACAACTAAATGTCAAGATGTCAGTAGCTCGCTACATTAATAAATTATGTTAATTAGTTGTTTTTTTACTCTTTTTTTGCAGGTCTCGTCCCTGGATTACGCATTTCTTTGTGGCAAAATCCTGAGAGGATAGAATGGAACGGCACAAACGCAAACATCACCTGTCACATTAAAGCTGAATCAGACGTGCAACTTATCAGGGTTACGTGGTTTCAGGATAATCGAACTAAAATCATGAGCGAATCATTTAATGTGCCTTCTCGTCCATCGTCTGTAAATGGATTTGTGTTTATTAACGTGACGCTGAACCTGCTGTCAATACGTCTAAATCATAGTGGAATGTATTACTGCTCAGCACACGTGAATTTACCTATACTTGGATCTGATCAATATGGAAATGGGACATATGTATACGTTGGTAAGTGGTTGTTGTTGTTGTTATTATTATTATTTTGTTCTAAAAATTTCATTCTATTCTTTTAAAAAACTGATTTAAAAATTTAAACTTCTCTGTGACTGCATCAGTAGTTCTTAACTCAACAACAGTGACACCACCAGCTCTCACACCAAACCCCTATAATATGGAAACACAGATGTGGCCAGTGCTTTCAGGAATGGGTTTTGTTTTGCTGATCACCTGCATTGCCTATGTTATTCACCTACATTTTAAAGGTAAGAAAAAAAAATAATTTTAAAATGGTGTATTTCTTTTCTACTTTAAACTTTAACGATACATTTATTGTTTTAGGACACTGCCGAATAGAACCAATAGCAAAAGAAGCCCTGGTGAATGAAGTTTGTTGATTTAATTTTTTAATTTTAATTTAAATTTTTTTTTTATTGTAAATATTGGCAGAGCAAATGTTTTTCATAAAAGTAATGATAGTAAATTATTACTTCATTCTCAGGTGGATGCTACCCGTGGATCACACTGCTCGGACACTCGAGAAAGTGTTGTTTACGCAGCAGTAAACCTTTCTCGAGACAGTGTGAGATCAAGAAATGAGGTAAATAATTCCCATCAAGAGCATTTGGTCATCAATCATATTAAAATCATGCTTAGTTAATTATTGCATATGAACAATTCAGAAAAGAAATGAACAAATGCACTTTATTTGTCACCGCATGCAGTTATTATGTCATTGAGTCATGGCTTGTTTTTCAGAACTGTCCAGCTTCAACACCACCTTCACTGACCTGCACAGAGGAATCAGTCACATACTCTGAGGTCCACATTAAGACAGGACCGAAAGATAAAGGTTAAGCATTATTTGAGTGAATTTTATTCACCTCTCAGTCTTTTAATGGCACTTCAAGCTTTCGGGCTCAGGTGCATGTATATATTTAATATAAAAATATAAAAACACATCTCGTGTCTTCTGAATGATTAAGGTTAGTGAGCTTGAGCATACACTACTTTTATTGCATTCTTCAATAAGCTGACTGTCAAACAAATAAGCAGCCTCATAATTAAAAAATGATGGTGTTTATTTGGTAGTGCTTTTATTTTTAAGACTATTATAGTATAAAGAGAGCAATTCTTAAAATTATATTTAGAAAGAGAGAAAATATAATGTGTTGGCTACAGCCCAGTGCAACGTTTTATTATAACATTTAATTATTATCACATGCACAAAAAAATATTAAACTAAAAATAACATAAAAAAATATAAACATTATTGTAATTTTTGTGTTAAAATAGCTCTTTAAGGTAACATTTGGTTACTGATTGTAATTGTGTTGATAGCTTTGTAGCAATAATCATCATACAAGAAAATGTAGAGTAATAAATTTTTAATGAATGGAACAGAGATGTTTATCAAAAAAGATGTCTTGCCTACGCAACCCCATTTAGAGACTTGACGGTAAAAGCCCTAGTTATATGACGTGCTTCAACAAGATAACGCTGTTTCATCCTGAGCAAAATCTTTAGTTTCAATATATTTTAAGAAATGTCCCGTGAAAACAGATTTGTGTGTGGGTGGGTTCAGTGCACGCTTTCAGAAGACAGAATCAGTAACACACTGTAGGCGATTTGAAGCTCTGAAGCCACAGGTGAACAAAAAAAGACTAACAAAACTAACAGCCAACGTCTGGTGCAAAGTGACTCATGCCGTTTTAAATCACGTTGGAGTTTTGAAATCCGAAATAATTTCATCGACATTACTTTGAAATGTTTTATTTTCATTTTTCAGAGAGGGTCAAGCTTCAAACAAGAAACATTAAAACTTTCAATTAATAACAGCCATCCTGTTTACTTCATAAAAAGTGTTATATTAGTGTTGCTACTTTTTTTTTCCCACCAGTACCAGAATCTTCAGTTAATTGAAGCATATTTATATTCCAATTATTACAACACTTTAAACCTCGAAAAGAGATTAAAGGAATTGTGTTATGAATATAAACTTGGTAAAAGCAACATAACAGCATGGAAATAGGGGTTACAATTCACATTTTAAAACATCTTACTAAAGATAATACATTAGATCATGACAGCACCAGACATGCTTTCACTCTCAAACACACACACACACACACACATACACAGACTCTCAACAGTAGCATCATTCACATTGCCTTCTGTCACAAAAAAAACCCACTGAACAAAATAAAAAGTTCAAGTTCATCAAATCATGAGAAAAAAACGTTTTTGGACACACAGAATATCATGTGTTTGCGTTCTTGAGTGTAAAAAACTTTCTCTTAAACACGCTGACAGATCTCACCAGATCAAAGATAGTATGTACAATATTTTACACAAACAAGGTCGAATCTAAGTCTGAGAAATATGTTCTCCTTATAATTACTGCTATTTTCATGATCAATGTGATAAATCCAGTTGCAAAACTAACAAAATATACATTTTGACATCCCGTCACACTATATTCTTCAGTAGAAAATGTACCAAATGTGTCTGAAAGCGATTTAGTCTTTTAAATACGCTACAAAGATCCAAATGGTTTTGACACAGATTATTGCTCTTATGCTGTTAAAATGAAAATGCATTTCTAGAGTTACAAACCTACATGTACATAATGTCATCAAAAACTTTGAGCAAGATCAGAGAGAGAAAAAATAAAACTACACTTAAGTTGTTAGCGTTTTAAACTGAGAAACAAACTAGTTATTTACAGGTTTAGCTCTATATAAGAGGAGCAGGAGGTTAGTTTAGAGACTGATATGACAGTAATTCATAAAACAGGAAATATGTCACATCACATTAATAGTGTTGCAGCCAACATTTCATCAGTTTACGGTTGATTCATCTCATCCAAAAACAGAGCGCTTGAGAAAATAACAAAACCCTGCGGCACGTAGAGTGCATCCGTTATATTCGACTGAAATCATACTTCAAAAATCCTTCCTTATGATGTAGGGAAGACGTCAGAACCGTGAATACTATTGAACCTGTCACTCACTTCAATGATAGCCGTTAGTAAATGCTGTGGCAATCAGAGGGCCCTGTAAAGATAAACAAAATTACATTAATTAATTACTTTAATTTTAATGCAGCAAAAAAGAATTAACAGGAATAACTGAAATTATTAAGTTAAGTTGAGTTATCAAATTAATAGTTCATCCTTTTTTATTAAAGAATACACTAAAATGCAATTCAGATGTGACTCGAATACGCTTCTTATATTATTTTCTTATATATTTTTGGTGAATTATTTATTACAATTTTTAATAAGTAATTATTATTACCTAGAAATATTACAGCTAATAATTTACTACAAGTATTTGAAAACGACAGACACTCATAACTGTGTATCAGGGTCAATAATTTAACATTTCAAAATATGGCAAGGTTTGTTAAGGTTTGTTAAATGTCACCTTTTATATATATATATATATACATGTATTCTTAATGAACACAAAATATTAATATTTTACTATTATTATTATACATTTTTTTTTTTGTTGATACTTACATCACAAGAGGTTTTTACAGTCATTAAATTGATGGTTTTTTTTTAAATGGTTGAAATGTGTTTTTTAAACCTTATGGAATCAATATAGATATAAACAGAACATTCCAAAATGTCTTTTTCACTTTTTGATGAGTGTTATTTTATTTTTTTTATATACTATTATAGCATTTGTTAATGTTTTGAGTTAGCTTTTAATTTTTACATTTTTTAAGTTTTCATTTTAAATGTAATTTAAGTAATTTAGCCACGTTTTTGTGATTTTTATTAATTTTCTAATACTTCTATTTTATATTTTTATTTCAGTTTTAGTTACTGTTTTCCAAAGCAATATATTTAGTGATGTTTTTAAGTGCAAGTGCCAGGTTTTTACTAGGTTTTAGTTTATTAGTTAGCAGCAGTGCATGTGACCGACTCACCCCGAGGCTGTGGCTGAATCCAGTGCTGGGGGCGGGACTTGCAGCGCTGATGTAGCTACTGACGGTTGTTTCCTGATTGGCCGTTCCATACAGGTCTGCCATCGGCCCAGGGCTGCTGGTACCTAAAAACCCAGCTGAGCGAGAAGGAGTTGAGCCTACAGAACAAATCAACATGAAATCCCACAACATCTCAATCTCTTTTTATTAAAAGGAAATCTTAAAGCTATATAGGTCAACCACTGGGGTGTGAGCTCTTATTCTCTGAGCATGGGGCGCGTGTGGGATGTAGAAAAAACAAAACTGTCGCACCTCTGACCACAGCTGCTGCTGCTGCGGCTGCCGCCATGGGGTTGTACGCCGTCAGAGGAATGGCTACGAAAACATCCGCATGCACGAAGAACAAGCAAACAAACAGGAAAGAGAACTTAATCAGTATCAGGCAGCACGAAAGCAAGGAGAAAAGTCCTTGCATCATACTGATTAAAACTCGATGCTCTGATAACGTGTGGTAATGCTTGTAATGCAGTATTTCCTGGGTGCTGTTGTCACCCCGTGAGATAACAGCGTTCAGATCACACTACACCGTGTGCGATAGCTGCTGCTTGTAAAGCTCATAGAGGAACTAACCTGTGAGCTCAGGGGGGTGGGGTGATGTCAGAAGGGGGGTCCTCTCTAAGTGGAATTCTAGAATAGAGATAAACACAGAAAGCTGTTTAAACATACACAAAAGTGCTGTTCACACTACACACATGGACGAGCACTACAGGGCCTATGAGTGGCAAGACAAAGAGAAAGACAGTCTTAGACCGCCTCTCTGAGATTTACAAGCAGCCATGGGTCTCTGGGTTTTTGTGTTTTCATAAGTAAGTAATAAAACTTTTATAAGTAATAATAAATTTTAAGTGAGCAGCAAATGAGCTTATTAGTATGATTTCTAAAAGATTGTGTGTGAAAATTTAGCTCTGCCATCACAGGAATAAAATCTATTCAAAGAGAAAAGAGGTATTTGAAATGGTAATAACATACGTCAAATAAACGGGGTGCATTGACTTTCATCAAAAGCATTAAAAAATCTTGCCGATCACAAACAGTACATACCGTATAATCTAATACATGTGACCCTGGACCACCAAACCAGTCATAAGGGTCAATTTTAATAAAAGATCTAGAATCGGAGGGTGCAAAAAAATCTAAATAATGAGAAAATCGCACATGTCTAAATGAAGCGCTTAGCAATGCATGACCATAAATTAAGTGTTTACGGTAGAAAATGTACAAAATACCTGTATGTAATATGTTTTTACTTCATATCGTAATGATTTTTTGGCATAAAGTTTGACCCAGACATTGTGCAATTCTTGGCTATTGCTGCTTATGACTGGTTTTGTGACCTTGTGTCACATAAGTGTTTTTTTTTCCACATAAAATTTTATCACAGAATTAAAATTTTAATATTAGTGCCTATTAACTTTGTGCATATGGAAATCGGGTGACATCAAATGTTTCCTCAAGTCTTCACCATCATTATCAAGTGCCAAATAATATTCAAAAGCATATTTAGCAACAACATGTTGAGAATTTGTATCTGACAGCCATTACAATAAAGCCACTGCATTGATTGTATGCAATTATGCTACAGTTCTTTTCTGTCCCCGAATCTGATTGGCTGAGGGCAGTGCAATATTGCATAGTGTGATGGTGGTTGCCCAAGTCCACTATAATTACATAAATAATACTGTTTTTGTGTCACGGATTGTAGTTTTACAAATTTCTTAGTCGTGCCGATGTCCAGTCATTTCGCACGGATACTTGTGTGATACTGCTTACTTATAAACTGATAAACAATCCCTTCCTGATTCAAAACCCCAATATTTAGTCATATTCCAGAGTGTCTGCAAAGATCTTTCCCAAGAAAGAGTTCATTTCTGTGAACCAATGTGTGAAAAGGCCCACAGAGTGCATGGGCTGGACGTGGAGTCTTACCAGGGAACTGATATGTGTATCCTGGTGTGAGACTAGTATAGCTGCGACCCGCATATGTTGCTGCCTGGAACCCTGGATAACCTGAAAAAAAATACAACACCAATCAATGTCTATTCATAAAGTATTGTGAGTAAATAACAAAACTGTTTAATTTTTTGTTAAACAATAATATGAGTAAAATAACATTTGGTTTGAATGTTGTTACTTTACATGTTGTGTACTTTTGTAGCATTTGTGCCTTTAGTTTAAATCTTATGGCTTTTTTCCGTTTTGCAATTTTCACTCTGAACAGCAGAGGGCAGAAGAGTCCGGTCTATGCTATAAGCGCTAATCATCTTTGTAATCTACACTCTTACCCAGCATTCCTATGCCGAGCATAAAGGCATCCATCCCATAGGGCATGACACGAGCACGACCTCTTGAAGAGCCTGTGGGTGACATCACTTCCTTGGGCTGAGCCTTCTTACACTCCACCTGTGAATGGAAAGGGAAGTTGTCAGTCTGTCCAGTCCAGCTTGTAGCAGTGCTTCTAAAACAGACTCCGAGGAAGAACTCACCATCTTGTTGTTGATTTCATGGAAGTGGATCTCACAGACTTTCTCCACCACATCTTCATTCTCAAAGGTCACAAATCCAAACCCTGAGGTAAGAAAGAGTCCAGATACTCAGACCGCAGTTTACATCAAGATTTTCACTTCAGCCACATTATAAACGGTATCTAAAGTTCATGTATTTCAGTTCATCTTCAGGTGAGAAGGTCAGATGAAACTACCAACAAATTGTACTTCCTTTCTCACAGACCTTGTTAAATTAATATCAGAATGAAATCACATACAATGATACTATATGGACCATGGTAAACATCAAAAGTACCATCTGATTTAATCACTACCACAGTACCACAACCATACTTATTATTTAGGTCCAAAACTCTGACACTACTAATGAAAATGCTTTCATAACAATTTGAAAATTTGAATTTAAACTTAATTTTAGTCTCCTATTTTCACCCATGATGCATTTATTTGATCAAAAATTACATTTACATTTATTCATTTAACAGACGCTTTTATCCAAAGCGACTTACAGGTGGGGAAAATACAATATAAAATACCAAATATGTTTATATAATATAATTGTATGCTATTTTAATCTATTGCAAAGAATATTTTGTTCCTGTTATGGCAAAGCTGAATTTTTAACATCATTACTTCATCCTTCAGAGTCACATGATCCAGAAGAAATTATTTTAACACGCTGATTTGCTGCTCAAAAAACATTTATTCAATGTTGTAAAAAGTTTACAAATTTTTGTGCAATCAATTTTTTCCAGAATTTTTAAAAAAGATATATTTTTGTAACAAATGAATTTGTAATTATTTGTAATAAATTAAACTGTAAATAAAATAATTTTATATATATATATATATATATAGATATATTATTTTTTTTAAATATTCTTATTCTTTTTTTTCTAAATTGTAATTTATATAAAATCACCAAAAAAATAAAAATGAAATGAATAAACAATCACAACAGTTTTCACTTTGTTCAAGGCATAATTGTAACATTTTCTTGTTTAAAGTAAAAAAAAAAACTTTTTTATTTTTATATTTATATTTAAATGATCCCAGATTGTCTCAGGCATTTGGACTCCCCCAAGTATTTGTAAAAACTAATTTAATTTGCTTTTTTGTGCCTGTAACCACTCCTTTTTAAAGTTCAATATTTGTGAATGTCCCTGTGTCCTTAAGATTCACCCTTAATACTGTAATTACAGATTTCCTGTGACGTGTATTCTTTTTTAAACCTCTGAAAACAGTGCTGGATTTTCTCAACAAAGCAATCTACTCTTTTTGTTCCTTTTCTTTTTTTTCTCAACAAAACTTGCTTCTCTCTTCTCAAGTGCTGCACTGGTCTCCTGTCTGTCTCTCCATGTGTCTCATCTCCTCCACCTCTCCGCTGGGTTAAAAGGCTGCGGTAAAGCCATGCAAGCTGTCATAATCGATGAGCTGTCGAACCGGCGAGGGGGAGGAAAGGGCGCTTAACGAGGTTTTAGCCTAAACCCTGATTAACGAACACACTAATTACTCAATCTCTCTCCTCACCTACCGCTTATCCTACAGAGTACAGGATGGAGGGCCATGGAGAAGAGACGGAGACAGATTGGACAAGGTTTATGGAGAAAGGAGCAAATGGGAGACTGTCTGCACAGGTTTTTAACGAAATAAGGAGAAAGGGGAATTTACCTCTGTGCCTGTTGGTGGTTTTGTCAAACATAAGCATGGCGTCATCCACCTGTAAGAGAGAAAGAGATTATGTTATCTACAGCATTAGTCACTGTTTTCAATCTTGTGATGACGTATATCCTACTGAAACAGGATGTTTGAGGGAACATAAAAGGGCATGTCCCTTTTTCTGTAAATGGGCTTTAGCTAGATTATAGCCATAAAACATAATATGCTACATGATGGTCAATCTGAGATGTGCAAAAGAAGAAAGAACTAAAGCGCATCACTGTGAGCATACTGACAAGCTTCAACCTAAAGGTCAAAGGTGAAGGTCAGATTTCAAGGGCTTTGTGTGAACAAGAAAGAGAGGATGAAAAACTGTTTTATATTCAATCTAGAACACAAAACAGAAGCGGACAGCCTGACCAATCAACACTTGATGTGTGCACACGCTCACAGTCTCTTGGTGAAGACCAACTAAAAGACCAATAACACTCTCTGTGTTCCTTCCCCATTTCCTTTTACTCATCTTTACTCATGTGCCTGGAAAAAGAGCTCATCTAATAGTGTAGCGTAGGGTTTAATATCGCTCATTATAGGTTGGCTGATATTTGGAAATTTTGAGATAAACAAAACTGGTTAAAATATATTAATGACCTTGATTTTTAACAACGGATATTAAACAAAATTAGAACCAGTGGTAGTAAAAGTTGGGTATTTTAAGGTGTCCTGAGTAATATTAATTAGCTACATGTACTAACTATATGGTTATGATTAGGTTTTGGCTTGCATGGGTTAATTGATTTTTTATTATAATAGTAAGTACATGTAATGTGTGACAAGGACAGCAAGCTGTTAACACATTGCTACTCTTGTAAGTCTACACTGCTGACATGTTTACCTAGTACTGTGTGCAGAAAAGATGTCAAAATGACCAATAAAAAGAAACTATTCCAGATATTTTCTCTAAAATTATTCAAGCTGGAACTAATTATTATTGTTAATTTTATTTATTTTTTTCAGTTGCTAAAATTTTGGTGGATCACGATATCAAATAATTAGTGAACTAGAGTAAATATTGTTTCAAATAAGTGTAAAATTTATTCAATTTTATGCACATTTCAGTGACACGCCACTGTTGTTATAGTATAGTCTTGGACATAAAGAAAAAAAACAATTCAAGTTACCAATGTTATCGTAGAAATGTGAATTTAAAGTAAATATATATATATATTAAAATAAGTGGATATTTGTTTTTTTTTAGCAATTTTACATACATTTCATTTTCTGTCATTCAGCATTATATTACATTGTGCTTATAAACGCATAAAGAAAATTTAATGAAACCAATTTTCATTCAATTAAATTTTTTTCAGTTATATTGGCAACTTAAATCTCCCAGACTGCCATTTAGGCAAATAATATAATTTTAAATGTCAGAAAATGAAATTAAAATAAAATCCACCAATATTATTGTAGAAAATCTCTTTTTGTTTATGGAAAAGATTTTTGTGTGTGGCAAACACAAAACAATAATAATGCTGAATGTCAAAATTAATTTAACATGAAAAAAACTGATGACATTAAATGAACACTTAAAAAAAAAAGAAAAACATTAAAATTCTTTCATTTCAAATTTAAATTTGTGATTTTTCTTTATGTTCAATATAGGAACAGTTTTTAGTTACCCAAACTTTTAAACAACAGAAAAGAATAGCTGTAGCTCAGCAACGCCGAGGACAAAGCTTTGATTCCTAGAGAGAGCAGACGCTGATAAAATGTTTACCTTGAGCGCTACACAAGTTCCTTTGGATTAGAGTGGCTACCTAACTGTGACCTGAGGTACAGCAATAAAGTAAGCGTTTGTCTGGCCGCAGCTGTTACTGACTAGTCTTTATCTCATATGAGCCCACATGAATCGTCAAACATGTTAATATTTTCAAAAACTGAGGGAAAGGTCAGATCAAGTAGAAATCTGTAATTTTTTCTCACTTTTCGCACATTTGTAAATTCAAAATGTCTTAACTGGCATCTTTTTTTAATTGAGTTACAAATGGAGTCTCTTCTTGTTCTGCGTTCTTCGTTTCATGGTGTCTGTTTTTCTCTCTCCATCGCTCCCTCTCTCCATCCCTTGTTCAAACCAGGCCAGAACACAAAGTGACCAGTGAGGCAAACTAATCTGCAACTTCCCCGGGTGGCTGCGACTATCATCTCTCTCTCTCTTTCTCTCTCTGTCTGCATTCCACACTCAAGTATGGCTCAAGAATGATGAATTATTTTCTGCCCAAGTTTTGCACTGACAAAGCGTGACTGAAGCGCGATGCAAAGAGCCGTTAGATGATCTATTACAGAAGCCCGTCAGATTTTGGCGATGTATTGTTGTGTTACTTCAGTTATGAACGTTCGTCCTCCCCCTAAACACACAGTCTCTCCCTCGTTTTCTCTCCTACACACACACACACCCCAAATACAAAACCCTTTGCCCGCTAAATTACTTGGGGACAATGGATGGGCAGGGTCACCGTGGTAACTGGGTAGGAGGGGGGGCTGAGGGCAGGAGCAGCTGTTCCATCAAATTAATTCAGATTCAAGTAATCTCCCCCACCTTCCCCTGCAAACAAAACTCACCCCTTCAAACTCTCAAACTCTACCCCAACTCTTTCTCTCAGTCTCTCTCTCAGCCTTTCTTCTTCCCCCTTTCATGCTTCTTTAACCAAACCGGCTCAGATTACACTCAGCACACCTCTAAACCTTCAGCATTATTATTATTATTATTTTTTTGACAATTTTATTGAAAAAAATTACTATCCTACTAATTTGAATGGATGAGGCATGCTCGATGTTCAAAATAAAAATAAAATAATATTAATAAAAAGCAGCTCTGACTGTGCATTTAACTTTACTGTCCAAAACGCAGAGGTCAAGTCAGATTTATTTATTTAAAGAAATAGCAAGCATGAATTAAATTGATTGAAAGTGACAGTAAACAAATTTGTAATGTTAAAATTAAAGTTTTCTTAATCCATCAAAGAGTTCTGGAAAAAAATATATGCAGTTTACACAGAAATCATATTAAAAAATAATAAAATTAAGCATAAATTCAGTATAATAGAATGATTTCTGAAGGAGCACTTGGCACTGAAGACACTGAAAATTTATCTTTACCATTACAGGAATAAATTACATATTAAAATGCAATATAGAAATTGTTTCTTTTTTAATTTTAATAATGGTTTAAATTTTTTTTTACTTGAAAAAGTAACTTTTTTATTGATTTTTATTATTATTTTATGATATTTTGTAATATTTGTATTTAACCATTTAAATAATATCTATTTTTCTGACCCTAGTAAAAAAGTAGGCTAATATATTCAATTCATACTTAGTTCCTCTCCATTCACATACTTACAGACATATCACTCAAGACTTTCTGATAGAAAAATATGATGTAAACTTGATTTAAAGCACTGCTTGTGCACGATGCACACTTCTTAATATTAAGCCTAAAATGTGTTTTAATGTCACTATTGATGAGTATTGTATGATTTTGAAATAACATTGGTCTTTAAATGTAAGATATTTCAAGTGTACCTAAAGTATTCTTGCAATAGTATCTTTAGATGGACTTCTGTACTACGTCTGCACAATTAAAGTGCATTAAGCGCAGAATTAGGTTAGTTGTTCTAATTTAGCAGACCTTAAGTATACAAGTTTACACCAAAAGTGCAATTGCGGAATATTTTTATTAAGCGCATATATAATGCATTTGTAGCATGCAGGTACTTTCCATGATATAAATGTATTTCAGTATCTTTACTTTTCACTAGTTCATTCGCTGTAACTCGCGGCCTCTCATGGCTTATCACTTTATTTCATCACCCTGCTATCCCATAATGCCTTCAATTGTTTTACACAAAGACGACTTACCTTTCCGAACTGGTCAAAGTACTGCTTTACATCTTCAATAGTAGTGTTCACCGACAGACCCCCAACAAAGATTTTCTTTGTCCGAGTGACCAACTAAAAAAAAAAAAAACAGTGAGAGAGGATGACCAGATGATCTTCAGAAATAACGAAAAGTAGGATATTATCAAGCATCTTGACCAGGTGGAACAGTCAGGCACATACCTTAGGCTGGGCTCGTCGCGGGAAGGCAACTTTCGGGTCAATCTAGAGGAGAGTTCGAGAGGAAAAGGTCTAGTTTAGAAATTCTGGAGAAAGAGGAAGACTGACACCAACACACCCAGGACTAGAAATGAGAACATCAGTGAGAAGCTCACATCCTCTGAGCTCTGGTTTCAGTTGGTGTCTCTCTGCCCTTGCAGGGACATCTGCCTGGGTGCTTTAAAGGCTCTGACTGCACCCTGCATTAACTTTACTGTCTTGAGAATGATGGTACATTCACACATGCAGAGTTCAGGGAAGGACAAGATTGGTGAGAAATGAAAACGACACGAAGATTCATCTAAACAGAATTGACAGTGAGAAACGATTAAGAAGAGAATAACGCATTCACACTGACAGGGATTTTATTGCTAGATGTTGCCAGGTTGTTGTGCGACTGGTCGCTTGAAGACGTTTCTATTATTACTGGCTGGATGCGCAATTGGCTGTAGTTTTTAGACGCCTGATAAGTGAATAAGACTCTATAAAAAAGAACTGTATAGAGCTGGTAATACTATTTGCAGCATTAACCTGAAATAGACTGGATATGTATTATTTGTATAGTTAGTGTACTGCACAATTACTAATAATAAATAATACTATTTTTCCTTTTTTTTTTGCTAAGTGAAAGTGCTATATAAACCGCAGTATGCATACTGTCATAATTCATAAAATGCATTGTTTTGATGATTATATCCTTAAATAATGTTGAGATTAAGGAAGTCTTAATAAGTCTCTCTTAAAGGCTGCATGCATTTGCAAAAAAATTATCAATATTGTAAAATATTACTGCACTTTTAAAAAACTACTTTCTTTTTAAATATATTTAAAAATCCAATTTATTCCTATGATTGCAAAATGTATTTTTAGCATTACATCTCCAGTAATAAATGCAGCATGATCCTTCAGAAATCATTATAAAGCAATTTATTGATGAGTATAATATTAACAGAATTACATTACAATCATTCTTTCTTATTTTCGGTAGTGCTGCTTGATATTCGGATGTTAGGATACTTTGTTGAACAAAACGTTTATTTAAAATAAAAATCTTTTGTAATATTAGAAATTAATTTCTTTCTGAAAAAGATAGTGTGCTACACTGTCTTCACACCAATTGTTAGTCATCGCCAACGGTCACTGCCGCTCATGTGACCGGCATACTTGGGAGTCGCTTTGTTGCTGTCAGTGTGAACACCCCTTAAATCAGAGAGTGTAACGTTCACAGAAGACAGAGAAACAGGGAGAAAAGTTCACAGGTTTCTATGAGAGGCAAATGGAAACGGCTGAGTATGACTAGACAGAAGAGGCTGTCATGGCCACCTGTGACCGGACAAGAGAAGGGTCAGCTTTCCTGTAAACATCACTGGACGACATGAAAAACACTCGGAAACACCACAACCACGTTCCCTTGGAAGAAGAGTGGTCGGAAAACAAAAGAAGGCACAGAAACTCAAGCAGAAAAGCATCCTTGACCCACACACTCTTTTGACAGCCAAACAAAATATTTTGTTTGTTTGTGTTTGTTTGTTTTTGCATGTCTTTCTATTTCTTTTCTTTCTTTCTAAAAATCTAAATATTATTCATTGATGTCTACATCTGAAAAATAGTATCCAGCTCTTTGAAACTACAGTATATTTGCACTTCAATGCATTAAAACAGAGTTAAAGCTGCTAAATTTGTGTAAATGTAGCATTTTAATATACCAATTATTATTATTATGAACCATGTGCAGAAAATGTAATGTTGATTAGCACCCATTACCACAGTAGACAAACTAGATTACAGATACTCAAGATACTCTATATTAGTCTATAGTCTAGTCCATCTATTTACCAAACGCTAGTCTACTTCATGCTGTACTGAGGTTAAATTCTAGTAGACAGTGAAGGCAGTACAGCGCTAGCATCAATAATGATTAGTCTGTCCGAAAGAGGGTTCGAATAGAGCTACGCTAAAAGAGCTAGCAGCTCTGAGGTAAACTGCAGCCGTTTACCAGAGTCGCCCGTTCGTTTTCATACAACAGACTACGAGTAACAGAGTTTCTTTGTGAATCTAGAGAGTAAAATGAAGAGGCTAAGCTAATCTTAACAGAGATCTGATGCAGAGGCTACGGTTTACAGTATGTCTATAGTTTCTAGACTACTCTGATAGTCACCTCCGGTCCACAACATTGCTGAGGCCGCACCACTCCTGTGCACAATCAAAAACAAACAAACAGACACACACACAAACAAACAAAATCAACATACAGCCACCGACGCACATGAGAGGAAAGCTGAGGATAAAATGTATGGTCACGTAAAACAGATCATTGTCATTGGAGTTGGTTTTGACCGTGTGGAGAGTGGAGAGACACTGAAAAGTAATGGATTCAGTAGAAGCTTGTATGTTTTACCACCATAGACATTCAATACATTCACATTAGTGGTCAATTTTAAAGTCAGCAAACTCTTTTTTGGTCTTCAATCTGGTGCATTTTGTCACACGATGGTTCAATGAAACCACAGTTGCCATTTGTCTATTAATTATTATATAAAATACATACCATGGATACGACATTTCATTCTTAGTATGTTTTTACATGGGATTTTAAGTTTGGCCATTACAGCCTTTCACTAAATGTATATTAGTTTTTAGACTTGAGGTTACAACTCCTTAACTTTTACTAGTTTTTTTTATGTATAGTAAACATTAAAATGTGATTCATACAAATACTAGACCATTTGCATGATTTTAATTTCTTAATTAAAATTTGTTTTACAATTTTTGGAGGGGGCCATGTAGTAAAAAAATGTAAGGAAAATAATATAGCAGGGTAATACACTTGTCCTGATGTCATAATAAAGGAAAAGAAAAGAAAAAAAGGAAAAAATATATATATATTTTCATTATTATTACTATTATTTACATAATATTTTAAGAAATCTGCTTCACAGCTTGTTTAAAATGTTAAAAAATGGCAATAAAAACAAAGCTGAGACCCAAAATAAAAAAACAACAACTAAAAAACAATAACATATATAATTTAATAAAAACAACAACTTTGAAGAAAAACACTTTTTACAGTTTTTTAATTATTGATTAATTGAAAGTACAAGAAAAACAAAAATATTTAAAATATTTACAAATATTTTATTAACTGGGGCAGACATTTTTTTTATTTTAAAAAGAAAATTTATGTTTAACGTATGTTAACTAAAATAAAAAAAAATTAAACTGTTAAATAAAAGTATTTTAAAACCACCTGAACAGAAAGATTTTAAAACGTTCTCTTGTTTAATCTTGGAAACTCGTTTTGTATTCTAACTTGACCCAAAGGTGGACATTACAGTGAAAACCTCTTTTTGAGTTTGACTTCCAGCGATAACACACTTCAGTATTAAACTGTGCACAACAGATGCACACTTTGTACAGACATTCTGATTTATGTGTTTGCTTAAAGGGTGTTTTCAGATGCTGTCAATACTTCTCTGTGGCTCTGGGAATAACACTTTGATTCACAAAATTTCATCTTGGGAAAACATAAACACATCGAGTGACAGCTTTCTTTAAAACAAAAACGCATACATTATTTCTGAAATGCAATAGTAAGTATATAATCTAATTAGCATCTGACCACAACGTGTTCTTAAACGGCCAAAATTGCCATCCCTGTCAAAACTATTTTAAGTCAATGGACTTATCTAACCAGGTCAATCCTTTAGGGTCAATCGGCAGAACCCTAGCGGTGTGTATCAATCACATGCAGACAAACACAGAAGCACGCAGAACATCCGCTCCGTCCAGAAGAAAGCTCAACAGTGCGTCTCAAGACCGCTGACTTAAAATTGTGATGTTTATGAGTTGCGCAGCACACGTTTCTCTCTCTTTCCTGGCCTCCCCTCCTCCACCGCCCCATCGCTGAGCTCGTTAAGCTAATCTCCAGTTTAAAGTCGGCCCAGGCGAGCAGCCATAAGGCACCTTCACAGGGGCACAGTCATAGAGGTGAAGCAGGACAAAGGCCTCCATGTTCCCCTGGCTCTGCCTGCCTCTCTCTCAGGGGGGAGGCACTTAGAAAACAGCACAAGCGGCCAGGCTGTGGAAGACTGGAGCTGAGAGACACTTTCTAAACGCGCGCTGTAGTTTCATTAAAGAGTCCGATGAGCATTTCCAGTCCCTTTCCTTCAGATTTTTTTCTGAGCACAGGAACACACAGTTTCGTTGTGGTTTGTCGTGTACTACCTGTTGCCATAGTGCGAGGCGCTTTTTCACTCAAATGAGGAACCGGTGCAAACTTTCAGAAGAGGGAGAGAGTTTTTTTTCCTTCTCCTTCGGGCCTCATGCTCCCTCCCCACTGACCCCCTGGGGGGGGTGACTCCACTGTCGTCATGGTAACCAACAGGCACCATTGTCCCAGGACCCGCCTGCTCTGCACGGCGACAAAGACTCTCACAAATAGATGCACCGCAACACAAAACCGTGCATCAAAGTTTCCTATTTCTAGCACTCTTGCTAAATCTACTAATCCGTTTTGTTGCAAAATCATGGGTTTTTCATTCATCCGATGAATGCCATTCCCAAGCAAGGCCTAACGAATCATTGTACACCTGTTCGAAAAACAGCACAGAAGCATCACAGGAGTCTAGGATAGTTTCCACAGGGGAAAAATCTGAATTCGGCCTGAGTCTAATGTGTTTGGTGAGCACTCTTGAGACAAGGCACCACAAAGGCTTCCCAGCAACTCCCAGCATACCCTGTTCGGGTCCCCTAGTTACCATAGCAATTGACACAGAATAGGAATGCTTCCCTGACAACCTCACTGAGGAACGGCTGAGATGGGAACTTTTTCTCACTCTCTCTCTCTCCAAATCTTCCCGAATTGTTTGAGCAAAAACCAATGTGAAGAGGCACGAAAGCTCGCAAGCACCCGTGACTCCAAACAACTACATATTTTCATTTCAATGCGCTAAAACTCATTAAAGCTGCATAAAGTCAATAAAAATGTGTATCTGAAGTGGTTTTAGTGAACGCATCACAGTGGACGCAGTTAGGCGATGATAAAAACTCACAGTTTTCGAGTCCAGCTCGTGTCTGGACTGGGCCAGGACTTTGTCCACACCAGCTTGGTCGACAAACGTGACAAATCCGAAACCCCTAGTGGATAGAGAGATCAAAATTACAACACCTCCACCCATTTGTACGAAATAGACAATACGGTCAATAATAAAAGCCTTTGTGTGTTTGTTGTCGCTTCCCAGTCAGGTTGGCTGTTCCCTTACCTCGAGCGTTTTGTAACAGGATCTCTCATCACCATACTCTCTTTCACTTCACCAAACTTGCAGAAGTAGTCCTTCAAACCCTCTGAGAAAGCAGGAGAGGATGAATTATTTAGAACGTCAAAGGCGAGAAGCCAAACAAGATTATGAAAAACCAAGATTATTGGTTAATGACATCAACAGTGAATGGATGACATCATCAGTGGAGATGATCTAAGAAGCCTGGTGTGAAATACAAGGTGAGGTCATCATGGCGTAGTGAAACCTGCAAGGCTCTCTACTTGTTTTTCTAAAATTGTTTGGAAAACTAAGGCTAACATATATTAGCCTGATAAAGCTGATAAAGCCTACAGTAAACGTTCATCTATCAAACAATCATAATAGCTGGCAGAATCAGATGACAGGAAGGCTATTAAGAGTTATGAACAATACCTCAGCGTAATTCAAAACAACAATGTGTCCTACATACTGAGGACAGCCTACAGCATGACAGCAGTTGGTGAAACTTTCTCCATTCACTCAGCTAAACCTGTTGTATAGGCTTTGCACAAAGGATCAAGCCAAATTACAGAGCAACCCAGTAGAGATTTTTTTTTTTTCATTCAGAGCTACTTGCTTATTAGTTGCATGCCTATATGGTGAAACACTATGGATTATGAAAATGTCTTCATTTTTATACTGTCTTTAATTGTTGCACTTATTTCTTACATTTCCACTCGATTTTACTCAATTTCAGAGATTTTCTTAAAGCACTAAATTGCGTTGAATTTGCAGGTTGTAACTTTACTGTAGACCTGGTAGCTGCTTGAAACTGCTATTGAGATTTATTTAGACCGTTATAAGACAGTAATTAAGTGTTTCATATTAATCCGATCTGTATCTTTGGCTGACATGTGCAGAAACTTAGGCTAGTAAAGTGTTACTCACCTTGCGTAGTCTGCCAGCTCAGACCACCGATGAACATTTTACTGTGAAAACAATACAAACAAGTGAAATCAACAAGTGCTGCGCGTCTGCGTTTGAATCTTAAGGACTGAAAGACACAGAAGAGCCGCGTCAAGATCTTCCGAGACTCAAATAACGGCAGTGATTCTCAGTGAAGCTCATCCGAGTGGATGAGAGGTGCGCTGGACACCGCCAAAACACACGCTTCCCTCTTTGTTGAGTTACTTTTTAATTGATTTCGAGCTGACGCTCTTAAATGTAAGTTTTGAGATCGGAGGAAGGTTCTTTACCAGGGGTCGTGCGGAGAGTCCGAGGAGGACAGGTTACTTTGGCTGCCTTCCGACTCCATTGCGCGGCTGTGTATCCCGTCCGAGTACGGTGCGAGAAAGGAGGCAGAAAGTGTGGAGAGGGGGATTGGCATGGGGTGAGTTAGAGCTCAAAGCCCAAAGACTCCACCTCTCTCTTGGTCCAGTCCCGGCGTGAAACACGGGATCTCTCGAGAACTGACCGGGAGTCAGTGGATTTACCTTCCTCCGTGACACGAGGATGACATCATCAGAACTGAAACGTCTCGGCATCACGTTATCTGATAAAGCTATTTAGTCTGTTTGTTGCGGCAGTGGTCGATTATTGGTTTGTTTGATTATTGTTTATTTTTTATTTATTTATTTGTGTAATATTATATGTGTTTGTTTAATGGTCATTCATTTTTTATTAAATAACATATTATTGAAATAGCTTTATTTAATAGTGCATATTAATTTTATTAAAGAACATTTATTTATGTATTTATAAATAATTATTAGTAATTATTACATTTATCTTATTTTTTTAACTTTTTATTTAATTCATCTACTTAATTTCAAAATACTTAAATGACACAAAGTTTATTGCACGGAAAATTACCAAAGCATCAATACCAAAAGTGTAAAGTAATGCAATATGCAATAAAACAGTAGGCTTGCCATGAATAATAATGATAATGATGATGATGATGATGATGATGATGGAAAAACTACAAAACAACAGTAATAGTATTAAGAGTAGTAAATAAATACATTAATGAATTAATTCATTCATTTTCAGCAGACATTAATGAACATTAACAGACAATGAAACAAATATATAAAATCATGTACAGTCATGTACAGTAACTGCATTTGATTGACAGTTTAGGTAAACAAAGACAGAAAGTTGAGAGTTTTTCCTGATTTTTTTCCCTCTCTTATATCATTATAACAACAAAGTTAGACTTTTGCGACATCACCAGTGTCACGCTCTTCCGTTTTAAACATGCTTGGCTTTTCCTGCAAGGATCTGTCTCTGATTCTGATAAATCAAACCTTCTGTTTAGTTTCCCAGTAACATTCCAGGTTCCTTTGACTTGCACTTTCATTCTCAGTGGTATGATTAGGTTTTTTTGTGATTTGGTTTTGTTCAAGGAGAGCCGCTCTGAAACTGATCTTTCTCCCTCTCCATTCCTTTCTTCTGACACCTGTTGATGAAACTGCTCTGGTAGAAACAGTCCACTCTGACCTGCTCTCCAGGGGAAGCCCATCAGCACAGCATATCACCATCGCTATAACAACAATTTCACAAATCGAGGTGCAGCTAAGCAGAAGTTTTCACCTTTTACAGATCCAGTGACCCCCACCCAGATTCTCAGCAAACTCCGGACCCCCAGTCCAAAAAGAGATCATTTTCAGTCACACTTTATAACAAATATCAGTAAAAGTATTAGCAGTTTTGCATGAAATATAAATGCTCTATAAACATTATTTCTGCTTCCTGTTATTTGCAACCAGAACGTAGTTAAAAAATACATTTGATTAGTTTGGTCTGATTTCAGTTCTCCATAAAAGACACAGTACTCTAATCTTTTCAAATCGTCTTCATCCATGTGTTCTTTTGTGAATAAGTCATAAACGCTGACTGTGTGCAGTGTGAGCAGGTGGTATTGGGGGCCATCTTAGATCAATACAGATTTATCTGGCTGTATGGCCTAATTTGACATGTATGAGAGGTGGTAAAAGGCCACTGCACATTGCCAAGTGGCTCTCTACGACTAGCCAGATCTTCTGGAGATTTATATGTCATAATAGGATTGTGGGTAATCGGTGCTTGGCTGTGTGAATTTATGTGCCTGATTTGTCTGCCCCCCTCATAGCACTCATTCTATCTAATTCACACACTTAAGGGCCTGCAGTGGACAAACGTAATTAGAGCGGAACATAAACATATGGTACCAACATTGTGAATTTAAGACATTAATCCTCACTGGTTGCATACAGTTGGTACAGTTCTGTGTGCAGCTAGCGTCGGTGGTGTCTCTATCTGTGTTTTATCTCAAGAGGAACGCTGTCATCATTTACTTGCCTTTATGTCAGTCCTAGGAGTTTCTTTCCACCCTTGAATAAGAAATTAGATATTTAGCAGAGTGTTTGTGCTGCTCTTTTCCATACAATGAAAGTAAATGGGAAACAAAACAACCAACTAAAAGCATCGTTAAACAATATTATAAAAGTAAAATATTAGCAATTTGAACACAGTATTCCCGGTCTCTTGAAGTGAAGACTAAATGTGAATTGTGATTCACTAAACGATTTGTTTTGGCTGCTATTCACTGTAAGTCTATGAAGAAAAAAATATATACATATATATATATATATAATGATATTTATTGATGTGGTGAATTTTAAAGAATAAAAATGGATAAATAATGTCTGGATAATTAAAAAGTTAGCAATAATTAAAGGTTGTGTACAGTTTTAAGAACATCTCCTATAATTACGTTATTGTTAAGTGTTTTTGGGACAAAGCATGGTTAATTATGAAAAATATTAGACACATTCTGGAATATCAAATTGGAAAATGTAGATTTCCAAATTGCTCCAGTTGTTTCGTGGCATTTAAAATGTTAGATTTTTATTTCAATCCTTAAAGTAGCTTAAAAATATTTTCAAATATATTGTTTTAAAAGGTTTAATTAACCAGTTAGTGTATATACAGAAATACGATATATACAGTACAGGCCAAAAGTTTCGACACACTTTCTCATTCAGTGTGTTTTCTTTATTTTCATGACCATTTACATTGGAAGATTCTCACTGAAGGCATCACAACTATCAATGAACACATGTGGAGTTAAAGGTGAAATAAATGAAAACATTCTTTTATATTCTAGTTTCTTTGTTCTGATTAATGCTTTGCACACTCTTGGCATTCTCTCGATGAGCTTCAAGACATAGTCACCTGAAATGGTTTTCACTTCAAAGGCGTGCCTTATCAGGGTTCATTAGTGAAATTTCTTGCTTTATCAATGGGAGTTGGGACCATCAGTTGTGTGGTGCAGAAGTCAGGTTACTACACAGCCAACAGCCCTACTGGACAACTGTTAAAATTTATATCATGGCAAGAACCAATCAGCTAAATAAAGAAAAATGAGTGGCCATCATTGCTTGAAGAAATGAAGGTCAGTCAGCCCAGAAAATTGCACAATTAGTTGCCAGGAAATCACTGCTAAGGAGAGGAAACAAGCAGAAGAGATTTGTTTGCGCCAAGAAACCCAAGGAATGGACATTAGACCAGTGGAAATCTGTGCTTTAGTCTGATGAGTCCAAATTTGAGATCTTTGGTTCCAACCGGTGTGTCTTTGTGAGACGCAGAAAAGGTGAACGAATGGGTTCCACGTGCCTGGTTCCCACTGTGAAGCATGGAGGAGGTGTGATGGTGCAGGGGTTTGTGCTTGTGACACTTTTGGGGATTTATTCAAAATTGAAGGCACACTGAAACAGCATCCTGCAGCGACATGCCAGCCCATCCGGTTTGCGTTTAGTTGGACGATCATTTATTTTTCAACAGGACAATGACCCCAAACACACCTCCAGGCTGTGT
>JAUCMT010000154.1:15583190-15624301 GCA_032357475.1 Enteromius thamalakanensis | reverse complement strand
GGCTGTGTAAGGGCTATTTGACCAAGAAGGAGAGTGATGGAGTGCTGCGGCAGATGACCTGGCCTCCACAGTCACCGAAGCTGAACCCAATCGAGATGGTTTGGGGTGAGCTGGACTGCAGAGTGAAGGCAAAGGGGCCAACAAGTGCTAAACACCTCTGGGAACTTCTTCAAGACTGTTGGAAAACCATACATAACTCCACATGTGTTCATTCATAGTTGTGATGCCTTCAGTGACAATCTACCAATGTAAATGGTCATGAAAATAAAGAAAATGCATTGAATGAGAAGGTGTGTCCAAACTTTTGGCCTGTACTGTATATATATATATGGATATATATTGGATTTATTGGATGATAATAATTATGATAATTATTCATTGTTTTTTAAAGAATCTTGAAATCTAAAAGTATAGCTAACTTATGTACAGTGTACAATAAAATTCGAAACACATGCAAATACTTTGTTGGGAAATCTCTCGTTCTCCCACACCCATGAATTTGCGTGATATCCAAATAAACCAATGTTAATATTTGAATGGGTTATGATTTCATAGCTATTGTTGTTTTCTTTGTGGAGTCTCAAAGTGTTGCTGAGGTTTTAGTCAGCATGTTCACTGCTTATGGCTGAGTCTTAAGTATTTAATTAGTGCCAGCCATGGCTAATCTCTCTCAGCACACACACATAAACACACACACACGCACACACACACACCTAAGCATGTGACCCCATCACCGATCACTACAGGATTACCCAAGCTCTCTAGCACGCTTAACCACATGGTAGCGTAGTGTACAGAGGAGGACTTGTACGAGCCACTGCTTTAAATATATAGTGCACTGTAGCTCTGAACAGTGCTGTTCTCTGTGCGTGTAAAAAGACCACCACTGTACACCGTATATTTATAATGTAGTTAATTTCTATGCATAAAGACAAACATAGGCTATAACCTATGCAAACATCTTAAAATCTTAGTTATCTAAAAAGAAAACTCTTTGTTGAACTTGTACATTTAAAATTGTGGTGTGTAGGTGTGTTTTAAATCTTTAACAGTTACAGGGGTCTTAAATACTTTAATATAAGTTAGTGTATTTGCATTGATACCAGGCGATCCTGCTTCGTTTCTATTCTCTTTTCCACTAGAGGGCAACAACGAGATGACGTTGTCGGAATTCCTTAAGTATTTATGCAATCATTGCTTGTATATTCGTCAAAAGCCACACTTATGCTTTTTTTACATTTGATAGTATCAAGTATGTACTTATGACATACTTCTGAAAGGTTTGTTCTGTCAGTTGCCTAAAATACCAGAGCAGAGAGAGAGAGAGAGAGAGAGAGAGATTTCTTAGAGTTGTCACAATTAGAGGATGTGAGTGCGCCATCTAGTGGAAAACTTGAACTGGAAACACCTGAGTGAATGAAAATAAGTACGTTGTCAAATAATAAGAGTAATTTAATAAGAATAAGTTTCTTATTCTTACAAGACAGATACATTATGAAAGTCATGATAGTAGGCTAGCGGAAGCAATATTTGCTTGTAAAAATTGGATTCCGTCTGACATCTGAAGAGAGGACATTAAACATCTCCACGTGGAGAGAGGAAACTTTAAATCAAAGGTAAGCAATCACTTCAGAGAAGCCAATCATGTTTATTTCCTGTGTCATATATTAATGCATAAATATTCAGGTCAAAGGAAGAGATAAAGAATTTAGGCTCATCTTTTAATTTCTTTCTTTGATTTTCGCCACTGGTTGCGAATAAAGAGGTTTACTAATACATACGGCAGCGTTTACAGATCTTGTACTTTCGTCGTGTCTATTGCCACGAATTAGGCAGAGGAAAATGCTTAACAGCTCTTTGGATGAGACGAAACAAAAATACATTTTGAACAATAAGATTCTTATAGACTGGGCCTGTGTAATAATAAAGATGCCACCAGGGGGCGACACCACAATATAAATAAAATCTTTAGCTATTTCATGAAAGGAAAATTCTCATTATCATCAACTGATTCAATTTAACTTATAACTGTGTTATAGATTTACATTATACTAGATAGCACTGAAGATTACTAGAAATTAGATTTTTTTTATGAGATGTTACAACATAATTACATTTCACTTTGTTCTATTTCCTAGCACAGAAATCCTAAGAACTGGAAATGCAAAAAAAAATACAACAGTGTAGGTGATTTCGTCTTTGTGTAACTTACGCACCTGTGTTGCAGATTGATGTCATCACCGGCTCTAGCAGTTGCATTGCCTTTACCAACTTTGATTTTGAATATTGTTAAGGTATTGTCGTATGTCACTCTAACTATTAAAAATAAATACCTGAAAAACAACTGAGACAGTATTCAGAAAAAAATCTTAATTTATTTAATTAAAATAAATAAGGAATATACAACATACGTGCATTCAAATGCATCAAAAGACACCCCACAACCATCCTGCACCATCAATAATATGATTATCAGTTTTCTGTTATCAAATCAAAACTCCTGGAAGCTCTAGGGATGATAACTTAAAAGGCAGCCTTTTGGGAGCTTTTGTATGATGAAACAATGGGTAACAAATCTGTGCTATGAAAAAAGGATAGTTTCAGTGCTGCCCACCTCAGTCTTTTCTGTTTGCCATGTTAAGCAGCATTGCTAGGAAAGCTGTCCTGTGAATGTACGTATAGTATTGTATTACATCTAAGTGGTAAAGGAGAACACACTACTCTGTTATCCCGGCCTCGTTTCATCACCTGTTTTTCTGCAGTAGAACTTTTTCTGTGTAGATAGCGCTTTGAAGGGGTAACTAATTAAAATTCAGTACTCATATTGGAGAGTAAAATGGTTTTTAAGACCTATCTTTTTCCCCAGGAAGGCAATTCCGGCAGACAATTCCAGAACTGATCATAAAAATTAGCATTGTATCATCATGTGCTAAACCTTATTTTTCTAACCAAGCCCAAAAAATATATAAGTAGTCCACATAAGCTATGTTCAAGGTCTTCACAAGTCATACAATAGTTTTGTTTGAGGAATAGACCAAAATGTAAGCCTTCGTTTACTTATGATCTTCCCTTACACTGCAAACAATGCTTTTCTTACTAGTTTCCAGCAAAAAATATAAATCAAGAAGGAATTTCTTGACATAAAAAGTATTGTCATTTTCATAAAAAAAGTCAAAATTAAAAGAGTTTTTCCGTAGAACAAGAAAAATAATATTTTTCTTGGAAACAAGTTTATTTTCCTTACCCCATTGGAAGATTATTTTGCTAGTTTTAAGAAAATTATTTCGATATTTTGACTGGAAACAAGATGGTGAACAAAAAGAAAACGACATTTATTGTCATGAAGCTCAACGGTGTTGGCTCTCATGTCAACAATCCCGCCAGGATTTTTTGACACAAAGAATATATGAGTGATCAACTTTTGTGGTTTGGCAGTAAAAAAACAAAACAAAAAAAGCTTTTCTTGAATTAAAAAAAACAATTTTTTTTTTCTTTTAAGAAAAAAGATAAAAAAGGGCTCAAAATTATTTATGGCTATAAATTTTTATGGCTAAATATTTTGGCTCAAAAGAGTGAGAAAAACACTGGAATATCTCATTTTTATTTCAAAATTAGATATTCCTGTGGTACAAATGTGTGTGTGTGTGTGTGTGTGTGTTTTCATTTAACCCTTAAAATTGTCCCACACGTGTCTATGAGTGAAAGTGACTTGACTGTACTTACTGTACAAAAAACTATACGGTGTCTAAGCTTCAAAACATAGTAAAATAGTACTGTTAAAAAGATGCAAAGATGCACTTTAGATTAACATTGAAATGTGTATCTGGATATTTGCGAACAGCGCATTTGCATTCAACAAGGCATAATCTGACTTTATGAGCTACTATATTCCTGTACACAGATTCTTTAGGCCGATCTCACGGCGATTCGTCACCATTTCATGAGGTGAATAATTTGTACAAATGCGTACATCCTCACTCCTACAAAGGAATCAGATTTTTGCTAAATCGTACATATTTTACGAGTTGCCAGTTCATATGAACTGACCTACACCTAACCTTTGGGGTTTAGACCAATCAAACATAATAGAATTCATTGTATGAATTAGCTACCTCATAAAATGGTTGTGAGATTGTGTTGGACTGTTTCTGTAAGCCTGTCTTCCAAGACACTAGTGATAAAGGTTCTTGTCATATAAAAAGAAAAAGAGAGTGCAAAACTAGCAATTGCAGAAAATCAAATATTCATATCACTTTGTCACCCTGTAGTGAGACTGTACAACTGCGTGAGGTTGTATGGATTATACGGGGGAAGCGTTTGGTTGGATGTGCGCGGATTAAAGGTGCTGTAAGCAATGTTAGCCATTCTGAAACTTCTGCAAAAATTTGACGTGCACACAATTTCTAGAAGCCTTACATCTCTCATTGTTGCCAACCTAAATGTTAACAATATAGTATCTTTGCACAAACCAACAACAGACAACTGCTTATGAAATGTAATGTGGTTCTTAACTGGAATTATTTAAGTTAAAATATTCAAGTCTTCAACTGCCACGCTTCCAGACACCTGCTTCCTATTCACTGGCTGCCCTATGAATGCACAGAATGACTGGCAGGCAGAAAATGCTTAAACGGCTAAACAAAGAAATGGACCGTGGTCAATTATTTGGAGTTTACCGAATTTACGGCTGCCACAGAGACAGATGTGATGGTTACTGGTGAAACATGAATTCAGTGAGATACCTCAAGTAATTTTAATAAACAAAACTGCTTACTGCACCTTTAATAGGAACTTATTTAAAAATGCACTTGGATGACATCCTAAGTTTTTAAGTTAAGTGGTAAATCTACAAGGAGATAGTCTTTGGATGATACAGTATGTACAAGTGATGCTATTATTTTGAGTCTTGAGCATCTCCTGACATCTTATGTGACATCATGTGTCTTCCCTTTAAATTTAAGACCATTCGGTTAATTGTGAAAACATTCGACCTCATATCTCTGTGGCTACAATTTTTTCAAAGTTCAGGTCAGAGCTATGGCTGTCCATGTCCATCTCTGTCCGACTGTCCATCTCAGCCGTTAGTTCCTTCAGAATCTTCTCCAGGTCCTTGTTCTTTCTGTACATCTGTAGGTAATTGTACTGCAACTGCCTTTGGTATCTAATTACTTTATCCTTCTCTTTATTCCACGTTTGTCTCTCCTGCTGGAAACTATTCATCATCTTATGTTTCTTTTGCTTCTCTTCCTTCAGTTCCCCTCTCAGCCTCTCTACTTCCTTCTGTAGGGCATCCAAGTCTGCTGTCCCTCTATTATGATTCAGTGTTTTACTGGCACTTGTTCCATCCTGGGCTTTCGATTTGGCTTGACCAGTTCCAAAGGCCTCCATACGGGCTTGGCTTATCTGCAATTGCAGCTGTTGCTCCTCAACTTTGGCTCTCATGGTCATTAGCTGCTGTTGCTCCTCTTTGGCCATAGCTAAGTCCTGCTTCATGCCCTTGATGTCCGTTTCCAACATGTTCACCTTCTCTCTGAGGAGGTCAGCTTCATTCTTCTTTCTTTGAAACTCGTTTTTAGATACCTATTTAAAAAGAAATATCAGAGTCAGGCACTGATGGTACAGAATGTAGTACCAACAACTGTAAGTTAATCTGATATCATCGAACACTGACCTCGACCTCAGCACTCCGCTGGTGAAGTGTTTCCTCATACTCCTTGATTTTCTTTTCCATGTCTTCCAGCTTGCATCTGGACTCCTTCAGAGAGGCTTTGAGACTGACGATCTCACTGAGTTTGTTTCCAACATCGGCCTGGGAGTCCCTAAGCTGCTGCTTTAGCAGAGAAATCTCACCTGACTTCTGGCACACCTACAAAAATAACGAAAATCATGAACGTTGATGTGTTTTTGTAAACATTTAGATCTTTTCTGATAATTATCCCAGCTGTTAAGCTTTGAACTGACCTCTTTATCAAACACAGTTATTAGATTTTCATTGCATCCACACTTGTCATTAAAGGGTTAGTTCGCCCAAAAATTAAAACTCTGTCATTAATTACTCACTCTAAACCTTTAAGATCTTCGTTTATCTTCAGAACACAAATTAAGATATTGTTGAGGAGATCAGAGAGCCATCTGTCCCTCCATAGACAGCAATACAACTGAAATGATCCCAGATCCAAAAACGTATGGACAAAATAGTCCATGTTACCTCAGTGGATCAGCTTTAGTTTTGCGACGCTAGGAAAATACTTTTTTTGCACAAAGAAAACAAAAATAAAATAATTTACTATACAATTCTTCTCTTGTCACTTATGTTTTCCACCCTTTTAGAGAGTTTCACAATGCGTGCATGCACTTTTTCTATAGGCGTAAACAATTAAAACTAAATCTAAAACGTCGAAATATGCAAGTCATGGGAGAAGAATGGTAGAATTAAGCTATATTATTTTTGTTTTCTTTGCACAAAAAATGTGTTTCAATCAATGTGTTTACTACGTTTTTGGATCTAAGATCATTTCAGTTGTATTGCTGTTTATGGAGGGTTGGAAGGCACTTTGATTTCATCAAAAATATCTTAATTTGTATTCTGAAGAAGAACAAATGTCTTGCGGGTTTGGAATAGTCTCGCGTTGCCAGACTGACGGCTGAAGGTCTGGAATTCATTGCCACTTTCCTTGGTCAAGGTCCGCCCATAAGGCCGTTTGACCGACATGTCAAACAACCAATCACAGTTTGTTTAGTTTAGCGCCACGTTTCGGGCGTGGAAATGTCCCAACAACAACAGAGAGCGTGCAACAGTCAGTCAGATAGAAAATCCCGATGAGACGCTCTCGGTAAACATCTGTTTGAAACGTATCTCTCCACTTTTTAACACCCACAAGCAATTCTGGAGAATCGAACACAATACTGAATCGGCCAGCTGCGATGTCAGCGTCTGTTGTTTATGTTTGCCCGCCAATCGCGGCTGAAATCCCCTTCTCTTAGGTACTTCACTTGATCTTCCATAATAGATAGGAAAGGATGCACAACTAGTAAAACTGGATCTGCTGGGAACCTTGCATACTTTTAAGAATCCAATGTTTAACTGATCTTAGTAAATGCTTATTGTCACTCATGTAAACAAGACAGTTTTTTTCCCCACAGTACCGAAAATAAACGCGACACTCGCGTCCCATGGAAATCCGCTAAAATTCAGCTAATCATTTAATGACTACAACATTCCTGAAGGGTTTCCAGTTAAGTGTACCATATGCACCAGACGTTTAGCCAAGGCTCCATGGCGTGACGTCTGATGCTGCTGAAACCTACTTTTTAAAATCATTTTTAAATCATTTTAGTCAATCAAGGCATTTGTGCCTTTTTATGTAGTGTTTTATGTCATCATTGTTTTTATAATTGTTCTATTTTCTTCTTTGTTTTATTGATTTTATGCTTATTCTACTCATTCTATGTAAAGCACTTTGAATTACCACTGTGTATGAAATGTGCTATATAAATAAACTTGCCTTGCCTTGAGACTAGGTTTGGAACGACATGAGGGTGAGTAATTAATGACAGAATTTTCATTTCTGGGTAAACTAACTCTTTAATACAACAATAAAGTCTTATGGACTGACCTCCCACTGAGTTTCTTCTAGAGTGGGTACTAGGTTTTTCTGGCTCTCATAGATTCGTAGACGGCTTTCTGCAGTGTCCTGGTCACGATTAAGCTGGTCCACCTCCTCTTGCAGACGTTCCTTGTCCTGTTGAAGTTGTATTACCTGAAGCTGCAATAACTGTTGGGCTCTTAAAGCCCTCTGAGACACCTGCAGTTTACACAAACCATCATTAAGATCTGCCTGGATAAAGGTGAATACAGTACTTGGTTGGTCATCAAAGTAAGATAAGGTAGTCTAATTGGTTTTGGAGTCACTAAACTTTATATATTCATATTCCTTTTAAACCTAAGAGTATTATAAGCAACTTACTTGACGGAGTTTTGTAGAACAGCGCTGTTTCAACCCCTCCATCTCCTCAGCACAGTACCGTTGCTTCTCCTCAAACAGATGACATGTGTCTGACTCCTTCTCATCAAGGCTTGTTTGTAACTCTGCCAGCTCTGATTCACGTTCTAGAAGTTTCTGCTCCAGCTGATGTATCAATGATTCATCCATTGAAATTGGTGATCGAACACAACCCCCAGAAGAAGACGGTTTTGCCGGGGTTTGCTCGGAAATTGTAAATCTGTGTTCCAGAAGCATTTCTTGGTTTCCAGAGAAGTCCATCTTTGGCTCGGTGGATGAAACCGTCAGCGCTGCATCAGTTATTTCTCTGTTCATACTTATTGCTGCTGCCACACTTTCACTTAAGACACCTATGGATCTTGAATTGCCATTTGTCAACTCACTATTTCTGTTTGTTTCACAAAACCCACTGGCCCAACCGTTTCCAATGTTAGTCCCACTACATATCCAACTGGATCCAGAATTTCCATTCATCCCTACTACACCCCCCTGTGGGTTTTTAGATGTGTCCATGTTTTGGGCAAGGCCTCCATACCGTGCCATGTGGCTAGTTGAAGTGCTTAAGTTGTCCATCTGGCTGCTGCCACTGGTGCTGTGAGTGGGCAGACTGGACATAGAGTTCCTTCCAGAGTCGGAGAAGGTACCAGAATTTGTCTCCAGCTTGGGGTCCTGAAGATCTTTTAGCCTGTCTATAGGACTAATTCCCTTGCCCAGGATAGTGCTCAAGTTGTTATGAGTCTCCACCGAGGAACTGCTGCTCCGAGGAAGAACTGGTTTGAAGGCAGTGGGTCGAATTAAAGCATTCTCTATACTCTAAAAGAGAAGGGACAAAAAAGATAGTTTAGGGATTTGAAGTGTAGTACAACCAATTGATCATTCACTGATGTTTATGGCAGGACACAAATCCATCTTAAAACTTATTGATCAGATCCTGAAGAAGTAATTACTCCCATAACTGCCAGAGCAATATAACAAACATTTTTCATAAATGATTGATCCACAAGACAATCTCAAGAATTCTTTCCCTTTTTCTTATTCTTTTCCCTTATTCCGTCACTTCCTCTTAACTCATGGTTGCATATTTACCTCATGGTATAGTATAAACTTCCTGACCTAGTTAAACTGGGCTCATTTTCCAAGCTAGATTCTTTATAAATGAGGCTATTCAGAGAAAGAGGTGCTTGCCTGCTTGCAAGTGCCATACCGCCATTGGACCGAATCTCTGGAGAGATCAAGGCATTCTTACCTCGTCAATCTGGAGGTTTAATTAAATGGAGCAGACACCACTAAGCTCTTAGTGAAAGTGTCAGGGGTTGGTGGGGATTACTTAACATCAACTTTACTTGACTGTTGTTTGAATTTTGTGTGATAACAATGTGGGGGATGGGCCATGTTTTGGTTTTGGCTGTTTTTATCTGTACTGAACCTGTTCTAAGCAGACATTTTGCTCTGTTTACAAGTTGTACTGCTTTAAATTGGAGTTTTCTAAGACTTGAATACACATCAGCAGGCAGTTAATAAATTAAACTCTTGATGATGTGTTATTTTATGAAATAGAAATTCACTTTTTTGTAGCCCATGCCTCGCTTTGTTTATTCTCTGACTAACTCTAGTTCTGTTACCTTTTCTAGTTTCCCAGACAGCGGAACTAATTCTGGTGGCCCTCCTCTCCTGTCCACCTCATTGTCCATCTCAGTTGTCCTTCCTTGACTGTCTTCAGCTGTATTACTGTTAGCAGTTCTTGGCTTGTTGCTGACCTTGATGTAAAAGAAGTCGTCATTTTTGCCTGAATGATAGCTGACTTTTGAGTTGTTGTTGGTGCTGCAATGGTCCTGAGAGAAGCCATACTTCAGAAAGCCATCCAAGCTACGGCCTGTTTTCTTAGACTGAAGCCCCTTTTTGACTTTGCTTTCAGAGGCTTTGCAGTGTTTGCTGTGGAGGCTATGGCCTGATATCAAACTGCTGACACTACCCATGTTTCCTGGGACATCTGGAGAAAGCAGGTGGTGGTCTTGGTGGCGGCAGGTGTGTAATTACAGAATTTTAATGATGGAGGAAGCTCTGATGGACTCATAGCCTTGTGTGTAGATCCTTCTTATTCCCATTTGGGAAACCTGGTAAAACATGGATTTTAAGAAATGTAGTGAGATGACTCCTGTTGGCATTAGAGCAGTATAGTCTATGCAGAAGTTTCTTAATGTTTACTTTACTTAACGTTCACTAGGTCAGCAAACAGGTCCTACAAAACCAGGAAGTAGGGTATTTTTTGCTTGGCTCTTTGCCTACATGTGATACAATGGGGTAGACCTAATGGCAGTTAGCCTGAATATCCTGATTTACAATATGGAGACCATAGTGAACGCTTGCTTTGAACAAGTACCAAGAACACCCTCCTCTTTGACAAACAAAGGCAAATGCAAGCTTGAAATTAGTGAGACTAGGTCAAACATCTCTACATGTTACTTGGTCAGTAGGTCAAAAGACCTGCCAATTACTTTTTTGTTCTTGCCAGACTCTCTTGAGTTAGATTTCTGGCAGACTAAAACAACATCTATTTAAAATGTCATGTAAATATCTTAGTGCAGCCCAACATACTGGACAGTTTTTGTGAAGTTGGACAAATAATGTGATTTATAGCTTTGTTCATGTACACATATCAATCCATTACAGCTGCCCTCTGTGTTGTGCGCTTGTGCAGTGTTTATTTAATATTTGAAATGATGTATGCTATGATATGAAACATATGCATGTACACATATATATATATGTGTGAAGCCTGCATATGCTGGTCATAAAATGGGGTCTAATTAGGAAGATGGGAGCTGTCAATCACCTGACAACAGTTCCATAGTACCACAGGTCTGTCACCAGCTACTCAACCTTCTTTTATGATTCATATGTGCCTAAAGCATATATTAGAGATCCATAATCAACACATCATGCCTTCCATCTGTCTTTCAGTGCAGATAGTGAGGGGCTTTACGAACAAAAGACCTGCCAGGATCATCACACGTGGCTTTGTATAACTGGCCTAATTGTGATGGCTGATATGTTAAAGGCTTATTAGCTAGAAAGAACACAGAGAATATACCAGCTGTTTCTTAATTATTAATATCACATTATGAATTCATGTGTTCCAAAGAAATTGTTATTTTTATGTTATTTAGTTGTAACTTCGCTGCCTCACAGCTGCTTTTATATATGAGAACCATACATTCAACCACATCTGTGTTTATGTCTAATTTCTCTCTACTCCATAACTTCGTTTCAAGATCAAATAAAACAGACATCGTAGAAACCTACATCAATGACCACATAAACATTTATTTAAATGCTTGTACTCCATTACCATTGCCAGAAGGATGATACTCCACAAACAACTCAATTATCATTCATGTGGTTTTTAAAGAATCAAATAAGATCATTCAGTGCCACTTTTGCTTTCTTATGAATAAATGCATCTGTTTCAGCAAAAGGACTCGGTGGCTCCAGGCAGCCCTTCCAATGAAAAGCGATCTCATCAGTGTCTTTGTTTAAGAGAGTCACACATATTTTGTCCTCGAGGCATGCCAAGCAATGATGTAATGCTAATACTCTTCTTTCATGCAGCACTGCAAATTTATCATCAATTCACACGCTCTGTTGTAACACCTAGTTGTCATAAATTAAAAATGCAATATTTTAACTCCCATAAATCACTTTTGTGACGAGTGTGCACTTTTCATTTTGTATGCTAAATAATAACACGCACGAAAACCCCAACATAGATGTTTAGTGCGCTGCATGCTATTATTATTGCATTATTTGTTTATTTTTAAGGTACAAGAACAATCAGCAAAACTCAAGTCACATTTTGACACATGCCCAGACATCACTTCCCGACATGTGCTGCAGGTAAACAATCTCAGTGTCTGTCTGTCAGATCACCCCTTTACTATCAAGTTCAAAGGCTTACTAGAATAAAAAAGATGATAAAATGACACTTACTCTCCAGACAAATAAATCCACAGATGTCGTGTTTCTGAAATCTGAACCAAAACTCCTTCGCATGCTCTCTGTGGTGAGTCAGAATGTGTTTGTCCTTGAGTGAACCACTGAATACTCTATAGGCTGTCTGTAGACAAGAGTCTACCACGCAAAGGGGGCGGATCTTATCACCATTCACCAGTTTTTTCCCCCTCCTTCATTTATTTTTTTGGAATAACCGACATGCAAATGTTGCTGGGATACGGGACCCCAGTGTCCCTTGGGGTCCCTTGGGGCAAGGAGGGGGCAGAGACCATTACACCTCTTTACATAAGACGTGTGCCGCTAAAGAGATTAACTCACTGCTGCTTACAATGAGTTGCATGCCCCCCCCCCGTCACACTCACTTTCTCTCCCGCTCTTTCTTACACCCAACATCATAACACAAATTTATAAGACTCACACACATATGCACAAGTCTGAGTGGCTTTTGTGACTCTCACTCATTTTCTGTCGGTTATCTTTTACTGTTTTCAGTACAAACACACACACACTTCTCCCAGTTGGCTCTCTTTGCCGCCCTCCCCTCCTCTCCAAACTGCCCTGCACCCACTCTGAACAAACACCCCTCCAGGAAAAGAAAGAAGAGCTTGATGTTCCCTCCCTCCGTCTGTGTCTTTGTCCACTGAAGTGTGCCTGTTTTGTGTGAGGTTCAGTGAGCTCGAACATTTATTTAGGCTGAGTGCTACATTTACACCATAAAATAAATGACTCTCTAACAACCTCTCAAAAAGAAGCGTGCCATAAAACGCAGAAGGTGTCTTTGTGCAGATGTTCCTGTTTGTAAAAATCAACACTAAAATGCCAAAGCAGTCAAATATTTTAATAGCTTCCAAAAGCAGTTGAACACGTGTTTAAATGACCCTCTTGATACTTTTTTTTATTGTAGTAATCAAAGTGGCCCTTTGGCTTGGAAGTAGTCAGTGTATGTGTAAGTTAGTAAAAACTCTTTATTTGTACAATGTAAATCCAATTCAGCATGTTTTAGGTCTGTAGGTGTACGTTTGGATACTATTTTTATGACCATGGATTTTCGAGACATTATCATAAGCAGTTTTTTGCAACAATTGCTCTAAAGTCATCACATAAGTGTCTCTGAAAACGATAAAAATATCTAAGAGTAAACTCAAAATGTCATAAAAACCACTACACAGCTATTGCTCTGCACCCAAGTTTCTGCATCTGTGTACATTCATCTAAAGCGCAAAGTCAGCACCGTGGGGACCAGAACAAAGAAGGCAGACTTTCAGATAATCAATCTGGCTGTGAAACTCTATCCCGAATCTGCGGATACATCCCTTTGTCCAAAACACCAAGGTTGGAAGAGTTGCTCCATTTGGGGTTAGCAAAACATTCTAAATGCTAATCTTAAGGGGAATAGTTCTTATTTAAAAGCATTTGCATGGTTCTGTCACACCACATCCCTTCCGGGTATTCATTTCATTGCGCCCCGACGAGATGTTATTTTGGGGGTGAAGTTTGATTTGGCAAGACGGCAGCAGAAGGCACGGTATTGATTCTTTGTAAGTGCTTAGTGGAGGGATCAATGTAATCAATGTGCAGAAACAGGCCGTAGCCGTGGACAATGGACTGGCACATTTGCAAAGTGTGCGAGGAATCAAAGGTCGCCCAGTCTTCGGCTGTGGCCCCTTGGGACAGGGCGCCCAGACAGCACGTTGAATACGTTTCTTTAAATTATGAATGTGGATTTAAGTGTCTAGGAGTTCCCAGAGGAGTTGTTGTTTAATATCGTATCTGGCTATGAAAGTGAGAGGGCAACAGTGTAATAATGACATATGCATATATGCAAAATGGCATAGGCCCTTATTGTTCACTTCAGAGTCGTACCATTTTTGATTTATGTCATCTTTAATTGGATGCAGTTTTTTAGTCTCAATCAGGTGATGACTAATGTCATACGTGACAGATGATCTCTATCTGATCCCACTCTATTGGGAAAGTTCTGAAAGAGCTGTAGTTTTTGAACAATGTGTACTTGAGTGGGTTGACTTAAGTTCTCTGTCAAGCGGATCAGTGAGGAATATGTTTACTGATATATGAAGAGTATATAAAGTTTGTGCCATCTCAGTAAACAGACAGTTCAAATAAATATGGCATTCCTTTCAAGCTAAAAATACTCAATCAATACAAATCAAATCAATGTTTCCATCTCTGCTTTTGGCCTTTATAATAATATATTAGCTATGATCTGTTTATGTATTCATTTATTTTAAGTGATGCCATAAATTTCAGTTTTTTTTAAATTCGAGTAAAATTCGGAGTAAAATTACTGGCTATATTTACCTATATATTTGTATTTACACATAAATGCCAGGCAAAGTTGTATTTGTAGAATCAAATAAATATTTGTGAGTATTTTTTTTTATTTGCAAGTCTAATTTGACTTCTTTGTAAATAAAATTCATGTTTGTAGATCATAATATATTTATTTGGAAACATATCTCCATAAAAACATTTAAGGATTTTATTGGATTTGTTGGCTCCATGAAGAACCTTTAACATCGATAGTATCTTTCAATTTATAAAAAGGATCTTTATAATTGGTTATATGTTTTCTTCTCACTCAGGAAGTCAAGGTTCTTTCAAGAACTCTCCCTAAGAAATTTAGATGGAACCTCAAAAGGTTCTTTATTTTTTAAAAGTGTAAACAACGTTTTTGTAAAAGGTTGAATGTTAAAGGTTCTTAATGAAGCCATACATGTCAACAAAAAACCTTTATTGTGAGTTTAGCTGGAAGTTATGGTTTGTGGATTACATTTAATGTCTATATAATAACTGACGCTTTGCCCTATAGATTAGATCTTTTGATTTTAACTTTCAGATTTTGGCCTTTGTAACCCTGGTGCTCGTTCAGACTCTATTGTAATCACCCAGCAGTGATTTAGTTTGTTGGAGAGTAGGTAGTGCAGACTTTGGCTCTTCATGCTCTCGGCTGTTGTTTCATTGTTCTCAGAGACAGATGAGAACGATATGACCTAATCATACAGTCAATGAGCTGAGCTCAGCGGGAGCGCGACAGAGCAGCCGCGTGCGTGTGTGTGCGGGAGGGGCTAGCTACTAATAGATGCTTAGATGTTATTGAGGTGGAAAGTCGAGCTGCTTTAATTGGCCATGAAAGACCTTTATCACAGACACTGGGCCTCTTTTGGGAGTGTATGTGTGTGTGGTTTTGTTCCCCTCACACGTTCCACTTGTTTGTCAACCTATGTGGGACAAAGATGTCCTATGAGAAGTGTGGCCAGCAGACGTTATCCAACGCATGGCCAATCCATTACTGCATGCATGTATAAAGACTCGGGTCGGGCTGTTGTACTGTAGAAGATTTACTGCAGTCTAAACAAAGCGTACACTGCTGCACTTTACCACACCTGGGACTGCCAGATGGCACACACAGACCCACATCTGCATTCTTACAAATTTAAAGTGTACTTTAAAGTGTCCCTTTCATGGTACATATGACTATTTTGTGTCACTTCGGGCTGTTACTTTGTGTATGGTACTAGATTTGATGCTGAAATTGAAATTGTGGCCTACAATTATAGAAAAAGTTTAGTTTTAGGATTAAAGTCTATGCATTGCATCTAGATGCAGCTAAAGGTATGAACATGATGTATCAATCCTTAGTAGAGCTGATCTGTACAGTACAGTGAACATTGCTGGGTAGATCTTTTATTCAGGAGACAAAGCTGTTGTAGATAAACAAAAATAGAAAAAAAAAAACAAATGGTGGTTGGTAAGATTTTAAAATATTAACGGATGTATATAAATATTATATGAAGTCACTTATGCTCATCAAGGTGGAATTTATTTTCTAAAATACAGTGAAAACAGTAAACAGTAAGTATTGTGAAAGATGATGTGTTTGTGTGTGTGCTTGTTTGAGGACACACATTTGCATAATGACATGGGTACAGCATAGGCATTACAATATGAAGGTGATTTATGAGGACATTCAGTGTCCCAGTAATTCAAAAGGCTTAAAAAACTTACTAAATTATGTTTTTTTTGAAAATCTAAAAATGCAAGGGGTAGGTTTAGGTGTAGGGTCAGTATAGGGCAATACCACATACAGTCTGTACAGTATAAAAGCCATTACAAGACTGGAGAGTCCCCATAACTCACAAAAAACCAATGTGTGTGTGTGTATATATATATATATATATATATATATATATATATAGATATATAGATATATATAGATATAGATATATATATACATTTTATTTTCTTTTTTCAAATTAATCCTGTTATTTTGAACTTCCTATTCATCAGAAATCCAGAAAAATATATTGAGGTTTCCACCAAGAATATAGTATATTGGACAAACATATTGGACAGTACAACTGTTTTCAGCATTAAAAACAACAAATATTTCCTGAGCAGAAAATCAGCATATTAGAATGATTACTGAACGATCATGTGACAATGAAGTAATTCTGCTGAAAATGCAGCTGTGCATCACAGGAATATTACTTTTAATTATATTACAACAGAAAACCGTTATTTTAAATTTAAGTGATATTTCACCATATTACTGTATTTTTAAACAATCAAATGCAGGCTTTATGAGCATAAGAGAGTTCCTCTGAATTTCACTGACCCAATTCCAATAAAATTTATTTAACTTAAAATGTTACTCAAAACCATTGGCAAAAGACCAAAGCACAGCATTTTGCCAAATTTATTCTTGCTATGTATATGTCATATCATATATCATATCATATCATAGCTACAGTTTAACACTGTTAAATAAAATCTGGTCTGTTTCACAGGTAAACTGGAGCGCTTTGAGATCCCAAAGAAAATCCGTCTGAGCGCCGAACCCTGGACGCCCGAGACGGGGCTGGTAACTGATGCCTTCAAACTCAAACGCAAGGAACTGAAAACGCACTATCAGGACGATATCGAGAGGATGTACGGCGGCAAGTGAATAAAGCCAGGCGATGTGATGTGATGTGATGGGGGGGAGGGAGGGGGGTTTAGGACACACCATATGCCACAATGCCTATATACAAAAAAAACAACCCACAATCCTCTGCCTTCCTGCTCCCTGTGATGCTCTGCGATCAAAACAGGGACACACTTGAATTTGCGCCCAGTGATAATATGACGAGAGGGAACAGAATGACGGATAGCGACTAACTAACGCACTTTTCTCAGATGATATATGAAAGAGACTTCGGAAAAACACACGACAAAACTGCATACTGTGAGACTTTTGGACCCCACCAAGTCCTTTTGCTTCTCTCTCATTGGCTCTTTTTGATAGACACGCCCCCTCACCCCGCCCTCACATTGTTCTGCAGGCAGATGCGCTTGATGATTCCACCCTACTGCGAAGCGGTCACACTGAATTCTCATCAAGAGACTATGCAGGGAAACGTTTTGTAATTTGGCTGTATTTTTTGTTGCTTATTATTTTATTTTTTTTTCAAAGACTTGTTTTGATCTGAAACAGCTGCAAGATTTGGATGTGTATGGAATGCTTCATGAACTGTATCTGTTACAATGTTGCTTTTTCTGAAACTTTGGCGTTTGTACTTGACATTTAGTTGCTTTGAGCTTTGGTTTCTGTTGTTTACTTGTATCCAAAGGCTGTTATTGTTGCCCTGTGTGAAAGGAACGATGTGTTTCAGGTGCTAGTGCGCACTGAGGACTGTGTACCTAGAAAGAAACCAGAAATACCAACATTACCATTCAGACCAAAAGAGACCTGTATTAGATATCTGTTCTAATGTAACAAAAGCAGTTGTAATTCCGCACCAAAGCTGTTCCGGAGAGCAGTCTTAAGCCAGAGACGTGCTCTTATACTACAAAAGGCTTGTGCTGATGCAGCAGAGAGGGCAACTTTAACAATAATCCATTTTCACAGAAATTGTGTGCATTTCTATGCCAGTGAGTCTGTGTCCGGTCTGCATCTGAAAGATTCTCCCACGCTCCATTACTCACGTCTACAGGGTTTGCCTAAGAATCACATGTGATGTATGACTCCATATTTATTTCTTTTTTTGTTTGTCTGAATTTTTGTAAAGCCTTTAAACTCATTCCTTTCTAAAATATGTCATGTGATCATAAAATGTCAGCTGTTGTGTTGCATGGATGTTTTGCAAGGGAACCAAGCGTTGGCGTGGAGAAGTCCGGGTACCTTTTTGTTTCTTAAATGGCCATTTTTTTATGTCGTGATATTGTCATTGTAGAAAATGATTAGTGAACAAAGAGGAAAAGTATGAATTTGAATGTGCAATAGACTTATGTATTCTGAGATAAAAGATATGCACAGTACGACCCCAAGAGCATGAATGTCTCCAGCCTCTTCGATGTAATGGAAGAGCAGCTTCTGACTGTGCAGATCACTTACATCATTCAACAACTAATGAATTCGCATTTGACTTTGCATGATTCAGGAGATGTAAACCAAACAAATAACATACTGTATTACAGACATTGATAAATGTTGCATTTGCAAAAACGCGGGCAAATGTTTCTTAATCTGTACATTTATTTATGTGAAAAATGTTGTTTTTCAGTACTTTTTTTTTTTGTTTTCTTGATTCTTTTAGACAGTTTTGATTAATCTTTGGTTGCAGAAACACTCCAGCTTCGCTGTCACAACATGATGCTCTTTACTAAAAGTACTTTGTTTTATTATAATTTTTGTCTGTCCTAAAAGGAACTGAAGGCAAAATGGTGTTCCTACTCTAGACGTGACTGCCTTTCCTGTGCTCGATGGAAGATGTTGATTGCCTTTTTTACACCGTGGAAATTAAAAATGGTTTATAGGAATTTATACTTTTGATAATTTATTTCTGTCTTTGAATTCAGGGAACGACTCGTTCCCGCTTGAGAGCCGCTGTACCGCTCACCTTGATTGTGCTTCATTTACATTCCGCCATGTCATTTGTTCCAGCCACAAGCATCCGGCCAATCAGCTGTTAGTCTAAAGAGAGCTCCACCTTATTTCCTATTTTCTGAGCTGAACTGTAATCTGATTGCTGTATTCACCTGTCAGTCACGTGCTTGGCAACCGCTAACCCAAATGAATCAGCCTGTTAGACGCTTACGCCATCAATGCCATCTGTGTTTACCCTCATCCTACTTTACATTCTTAAAGTCCTTGATGTTTAATGGCTACACACAGGCCTATTGAGCATTTTAGACACACAAAGAGGATGTTTGATGGATTAATTGTCTCTCTTTTTGTTACCCGTTCTGTAAAAATATGACTTATGTCAGAAGTTCATAAAGTTCGATGCATTTAGCAGATGTAATATCTCCTTTAAATATGTTCAATCTTTGTTACTGAGTAGGTTTGGGATCTTTTCTCCTCTGTGTGAGTGGTTACCGTCTTACGACAAGCAGGTAAAAGCAAACAACTTTATTTATTTGTAATCTGGCCTAAAACTATGTTATAAGGAATAAAGTTTTGTGAATTGCAAGGGGATTTTTTGAGTATTATTTATCAAATTAAGTAAAAAAGGGACGTTTTTTTTACAGCATGGTGATCAAAGTTTCATATTTATGATTTTATATTATGAAATTATTGTATATGATTTATGTTTATTTATATGAAGTATAAAATGACAGAATGAGAACAATATTAATCTAGAACCCATAACTGTTACACACCAGTAGATGTCAGCATCAGATAATTTACAGAAAATCACAATAAAGTCTACTGTATGTACAGTATAGCCTTGTAATGTCAAATATTACGTATTTTAAAATAAAAATATGCTTAAATGCTTTGTATGGCAGTTTAGAAAACTAGCACTTGTTTGATTAGCCATTTTTATTTTATTTATTTATTTTAGTGTGAATCTTTTACAAGAAATCACAGAAGATTTGCCATATTCTAAAGCAAAAGTTAACATTAAAAGCTGATTGTTTTTACTGACACATTCCAATATTTAGATTCCCAGATGTACACTGAACATCCTGAATCAGAAAAAATGGTTTTCAGAAGGCAGTTTACATTTAATTACAAATAAAACTAAATGTAATGTTCCTTTTAAAAAAAAAAAATCTATCTAAATTTCAGAATAAAGAGTAAAGACATATACAATCCTACATCTCTCAGTGACCTTACTCAGTTCTTGTCAGAGTTTTTCAGTTTTGTTGCTATATAATCTTGATGCTCTAAACAAGTCAGTCCTTAGGACAAGTATCGGTGTCCATGGAAACCAAGGCCACAAGCCGGCAGCGACTGTCTTTTGTAGAGATCATCAGGAGGTGGAGATGGAACGAGACAAAGACATTCTCAGAAACTTGGTGATAAGTCAGGGTAGCTTTGTAGAAAAGAAAAGACAGGCAGTGAATGACATTATAGAAGATGTGATGAAAACATCAAATTAAATACCATTCCTTAAATTATAAAGAATGAGTCAGACGCAGGAACAGATTCCTACAAAATGACTCAGCCGTACATCAAACCTTATATTTCATACTGCTATCACCAAAAACACAGTGAGAAATGATGGAGGAATGGATAGATGAGCTAGAGGAGAAATGTCTATCCGCTGGGAGCTCATGTTAAATATGGATCACTGCCAAACGCCTCATGATTCTCCCAGTTTCAATTTATGACTAATTCTCTCAAGCCTCCCTCACTCAAGCAGCATGCATTATTTTGTGCACCTCTCCTTTCAATCAGACCTTAATGAATATTGTGGCATACACAAGTCATCCAATTGTTCAATAAAACCCCAATATTAAAAACTCATCAAACACAGTGAGTCAATAGTGTGGTTCACTACAGGTCCTAAAAACATTTACATCCACAAGAGCATTTTTGAATATACCTCATCATTTATTTTTTTAAATCATTTGTAGTATTTAAAATGTATATAACCCTTTAAGAAAAGTAAAATAAAAATATCAACGAGAGTTAAAAAAAGAAAACCTGAAAACTTACATGCAAAATCCCAGCATAGCAATTGTCTATATCTTATGTGTATTTGATTCATCAGACAACAGCTTGATTATAAATCAGGATTTTAATCCAGATGAACATCTTGTAAAATAGAGCTAGTTTAGAAGGCCTAATAATGGGGTGCATTTCAGTCACTATTTCATATTCATTCTGTTTTTCTGACAACAGAAACCATTAAATATATCAGTGAAAACAGTTATATTGTAGTGTTTATTATACAATTCTTATTCTGGTGATTTTGATTCATGCACCTGACAAATATCCTAATTTACACTGTAACTAATAAAAACCAAGCTAAATGAAGCAATTTCAAAATATAAAAATAGTAAAAACTAGCAAATCTGCTTCTAAAAACTAATTAAAACTAACTGAATTTGAAAACAAAAAGTTAAAATAAAAACTAAAACTAATGAAAAACCCAAAACTATTATAACCTTGGTGTGTGCGTGTTTGTTTGTGTCTGAGAGAGAGAGAGACTGACTGTCAGGATGTGCTTGCTGTTCTCCATCTGTGGCGCTGGCGATGAGAGATGGAGAATGACACATCAGAAGAAAAGCAATCAACAAAATAATCATCAGGGGAAGATGAGGAAATCCTTAGATTAACACCCACACCTACCTAGACCAACATAAACACATCCATATACACACATTTAACACATCTGAGTCACTGCTGCTCGACCTCTCTCACTCTCTGTCAGTTCAATTTAGCATGTGTTATTGGCATGCCCAACAACTGTACAAACACAGAATAGCAACAAGAATCTCACCTCTTTTGAAGAAGACATGATTGGTGCTTGCCTGTGCAAATCCTGCCACCACAACGCCAGGGCATTTATATATAGTTACTTGAGCGCTCCGGGTGGGTTGATAGTGAAACTTAGGCAGGTAACCCCTTTTTTTTTCTTTTTGAAAATTTTTATTATAATGAATTTGTGCAAAATTGCTCAATTGGATGAATGGATAGATGATACAATGACAAAACAACCATACCAGACCAGACTGATTGCAATTAAATGTAAAAAAGGATAAAAAAAACAATATAAGCCTTAATATGACCAAAAATATAAATAGCGTTTCACAACTTCAAGCTACAGCAGCAGTTGGTTTAAGACTGTCTGTTTTGTTGAAGTGAATAAGTGTGTGTGTGCGCGCGCATAGTTGGAGATATTGATATGTCTGGTATATGAGTCATCACTGGGATATATTTATAGCCCCTCTACCGAGAGAGAGAGGAAAGGAGGGTGTCAACGGGTTGCTCTGTGTACGTGTGGGAAGGGAAGATCTAATGAGAATCTCACTGTGTGGTCAAACTCTGGCACTTTTAGCAGTGTGACAGGGCTGTCACCCCTTTCCTTCTGTACAGGCCTCCTCTGGCTCTCTCTCTATCCATGCAGATGTAGAGCTGGATGATTTTAATGAGTACAGAGACTCTAACTGTGCTCGGCTATGCAAGCAAAGGTCATTTTCCTGTGTTTTCTCAAAACTGTGATTCATTAAAGGTGTGAAAACTTTCTGGGTTCCTTTTTATGAAACCCCACACACATGCGCTCGCATACATTTATGCAGTTGCTTGGCTCATTTCTTGACTGTTTATAATTATAACCATATCTGTGATGTTCTGTATGAGAAGTCTAATTCGCACAATCTGCCACAATAACAACAGTGTGTTCATGCTGGTTTGGCGTGGGTTGGTGGGAGTCACAGCCCAGCTCTCCCAGAGATTCACAAGAAACTCAAATATACAGTACATCCAATTTACCAGCCTCTAGCCTACCAAATTGACTAACCAGTAATACAAATGGCTTATTGGAAAAACATGCTTCTACTGCAAAAAAATTACCTAAGGAACAATTAAAGCCTGATTTTATTTTAATAATGGTAATTGTGACATTTTATGTTTGATGGGGTGGGAGGGTGGTTTTCACAATTCCAATACTGATTTTAAATCGTTTGTTTTTTTAACAACCCTTTAATCTCATTATCCCAATGTCCCCACAATTTTAAGAAAAAATATATACATTCAAATCCAAATTGTGAGATCTTGCAACATGCCTGTTAGGTTTAGTGTAGTGGTATTTTATTTTTTTAAATCCAAAACAACATTAATCTCCACTCACCAAACATTGTCAAATTCATCTTTTTTGGATCAATTTTGGATGTGCCACTTGACCTTTCACTTTGAAAGTGTAACAAAACTTCACCACAGGTATGTTTTTCCAGTGAGCCTTGGTTTAAGAAAAAAAATTGTATTGTACGTACTATAATTTGTTGGCATTCCACACAGTACCACATAAATCACAAAATATCAAATCAGATGCCATGTGCAATCTAGCATAAAAGCCATTTCTCTGATTACTTGAATTAGCATAGCCTTCTTGATGAAGCTGGGAGATATGTTTAAAAAGTCTGGCAGGAAACATCAGAATCTTAAGTACAACACATATACAGTACCCTCCACTAATATTGGCACCTCTGAAGTATATACCCATTTATATTTACAATTCTTAGCACTCCATGGTGATTATGGACACAAAAATATCCAGCCATGGTTTTTTGTTTAACAGAAATATATATATGGGAGAGAAAACAAAGCCCAAAATCCCTTAATCATCAACTTAAAAACTAATAATATATTTATGATGTGTGGCAAAAGATAATTGAGCTTCACATATTAGTGAAGTGGCTTTAAGAAAAGTCAAAACTACCATTTCCACCATCAGGGAAATAATGAAGAATTTCTAATCAACATAAAATGTTAGGAAGCTGCCTGGAAGAGGACAGAAAGCCTTTAAAAAATAGTCAAACAGCCCCTACATCAGCACATGTTGTTCAGGAGGGTTTAAGAAAAATTCTCCTCACTCATCCAAAAACAATCTCCAGCATGTTCAGTTGTCAGACAGGACTGGAACTACAAATGGGACTGGCTTCTATGATCTGATGAAACTAAAACATGAGCTTTTTAGCAGTAATCCCTCAAGACGGGTTTGGTGAACGCAGGAATAAAAAGTACTCCATGTGTACACTGAAGTATACTGCTGTGTTTTTGATGTTGTGGGTCTATGTTTCTGCTGGAGGTCCTGGGCATCTTGTTTAGACACATGGCATCAGAGATTTTATCAAATACCAACAGATTCTTCTATTTGGCCAAAAACAAACATCATATTAAACACTAGAATTAGTCACTGAGCACAAAATGAAGCTTACACCATGGCTGTCCCAGTCCTCTGACCTGACCCTCCAGAAAATGAGTGAGGTGAACTAAAGAGGAGAACCATCATGGAGCTGGTACCCTGAAGAATCCGGAGAGATTCTGCATGAAGGAAAGGTCTCTTTTCTCTTATCAGGTGTTCTCCAAACTCTTCAGAAAACTCAGAGCTGCTATCTTGGGGAAAGGATAATTGGGTGAAAACAATTGTGGAATGTATTGTACTGAATGTGTTGGACATGTAATGGAGAAAAACTTTCATCATGAGGTTAGAATTTTGTGATTTTTTTTTTAATGAAAGATCAAAAGGATAAACAATGCAGATTTATTTTCACAGCCACCTTTGCTCACATTTACCAAGGGTGCCAATATTAGTGTATGATGATGACCAGCAAAGCTAGTATCTTTAGCAGAGTATTCTCAATAACAATGTCCCATTTGTGGATATTTCTTTCTTTGAAGATATAACTGTACCATCTGCTAGAAAGTTCTGAAGGTTTCTGAACATTCAAAAAGGGTGACAAACTGTACCAGAAAAAAGTGGAAGCAGATGGCGTTGGGCTTATCACAGCTGTTGAATGTGGCAGCTAACCAACACATCTGACCATGAACATGATGGCGGTCATTCGACAAACGCACAAGGTCACCATCACATGTGGCCATCCAGACATTTCATTGCTCAATTGATTCTGAAAGGAACAGAACAGAATTGGGGAGCATAGAAGACTGCAAGAAAGAGAGAAAGACTGACTTCGATGTCCATTTCTTCTCATTAGGGCTACTGATGTATTGTTAGAGATAGAAAAGTGAAAAGAGCCTCCGCTCCACGCACGTAAGAGAACACGTCATTCATGAGTCAGAGGAAGGTGAAGGAGGAGGGAGAGAATGAATGAATGAATGATGGAGAGAGGGCTAATAATAAAACTAAAGATGAACTGGAGAAAAATAAACATGAAAATGTAAAATTAAAAATGTTTGGATCTCCAGACTCATCTATATTAAAACTGAGTAAATAATAAAATTATAAATACATTTTAAAACATATATGTCTAGAAATTATTAGAAAATTATTATGAATAATTATTATAAACCAATTAAATAATTGAATAAAAGTAATTGAACTATAAACATTATTATTAAACAAGTGCAAAATATAAAAGTCTAAATTAAATGCTACATTTTTTAAATTAAAATCATAAAATGATATGATTAATGTTTTACAATTTTTTTATGAATGCAAATAATACTATAAATAGAATAAATTAAATTAATGGAATTAATTACCCCATTACATATTATACAATTATTATTATAATCTAAACATTTAAAATTAGCAAAAAAATAAAATAAAATAATAATAATATAATATTCTTTTTATTTCATGTATCATTTTTTACAAGATATTAATACCAAATGAAATTCATGCAAATGAGTCAATTATAAAATTACAAATACAATAGAAAATAAAAAATATAATTTTTGTGATACAGACAGATTATTATTAAATCTTTGTGGAGACTGATACCTCCTAGTCACTATTTTGTTGTAGTGTGACAAAAATATACTATAATACTGTATCTTAAAATATGATCAGTAGAAGAAAACATATGAAGAAGTGTGTTTGAAACAACAGGAGGGTAGGTACGTGACACGACTGACATTTTTGGCGAACATTTCCCTTTCAAGCAGTTAGCATACGGCACTCACAATGTAGGGTCACGGGTTTGATTCATGGACAATATGAGAACTTATAACAAATTGAATCCAATATAATCTGCTTTGAATTAATAAGAATCTGCCGAATACATTAACATAATCCAACTCTTCCTTCAATTCAGCTGCTATCTTGAATGAGAAGGCTCCTGGATCATTCTTCCTTTTTCCTCTGTGGGAGCTTGTTTCTAAAAACAGAGTTATAGCTAGGTTTTAACTCACAAAATCTGCCTTGTTAAGGGAGGGAGAGAAAGCAGGAGACAGATAGGCTAAACAACAGTTTTCTTATCCTTATTACAACCCAATTGCCACACATGCAGCCTCTCACTTCAGCACTAATAACAGAACTAGTGAACAAGAGACATGAGTGAAAGACATAACGCAGAAGATCACCATGGAGACAAGAAGTCAAGAAAGACAGAAAAGAGGGGAGAGAGATTAGGGGCCTCTAGATAAGCACAGAGACAAGTATACAAAGACAAATCTCAATGAGATCTCCTTTCTTGACCCTATTTACTTTTAATATAGCCTATATTTTATATAGCCTCTGGTCTTATGTAATTCTGTGCTACACTTCTCAAACAATTTTCAATTTCAGCTGATGTCACCGATATCTCTTATCTTATCTGGTTCACTTGGATTTGCGTCATGTTTTGGAAATTATATTGAGTGGAATATTTCAGCTGTTGCTTAAACACATGGGTTGATCAGGAAATTTTGGTTATGCTTCCTGCTTCTGTTATCACATACGTGTCACAAACTGAATACTGAATATAATTTCCATGAAAACCATTAAAACACAGAGTCTTTAACACAGCAGAAGAAAATGGTAGTAAGTATATTATACTGTAAATTTCTGTTATTTACTATAACAAAAAAAAATTAAGCAATGAATCCCAAGAAGCAGTGGTTTACAGTGGGTGTTGTTATCCATGACGGAAAAAGGACTACCTACAACCCCCTTAGCTGTTATAAATTGCTTATTGCTTTTACAAAAGGGTTATTCCATTTATGTAGCATGGTTTCACAAAATAAAACCATGCAAACCATGTGCAATTACTGTATATTAATAAAAACATTCGGTAACACTTTAGAATAGGGGTCCAGAATAATGCATTAGTTAAGCATTAATTAATGGTTAATTTGTTCACAATACCACACTACTAATTAATGATTAAAATGTTAAGTTAATCATCAATTACTAGTGTGTTTTTGCTCAACTAATGCTTAATTGTGAACAAATTCACCATTAATTAATGCTTAACTAATGCATTATTCTGGACCCTTATTCTGAAGTGTTACCAAACATCCTTCTGCCAAAACGGTGTTGTTTCTCAGAATCAGTTGTGGTTTCTGACAAAGTGGTTGATGAGCAGCCTCTTACATTTTATTCACTGTCTTTTCAAAGGTGTATATTTGTAGAGTAGGGGCCATTCACATGTGGCATCTTTTGCGCTCTCAAGTATGTTATTAAGACCCGCAGTTTGCACAGTCGTTTATTCCAGGCACATCTATTCCAGGCACATTATCATTTTTCAGAAAGCTGCAAGCGCACTGCGGGTCATGTGACAAGAATCAAACAATCAGCTTAATCCTTTCCCGTAACAAAATTCAGGCCAATTCACACTTCACAGACAAGCACCAAAAAACTCCAACAGACTAGATTGTTGGAGTTTTTTGGTGCTTGTCTGTGAATGTTGGTGCTTGTTGGATCAGTGTGTTACCTTGTCATGCGTTGGTTGGAGTTCCCTCTGGTTCCTTCAAATAACATCAACCACGGCACACAAAGAAATTAAGTGTAAAAGTTAGATTTTTTTTTTCCAGAGTTGGAACGGCACAAAAAAAAGCACAAATCGTGGTTGCCAGGCATGTTTTTGTGTATGGGCGAATTCCAAACAGAAGTGATGCCCTAATCTATCCCCATGCCCTAATCCCTTCAAAGGGGAAAGTGTGCAAGAGTTCCTAACTGAAGATCACATGATTACAAATGGAAATCACTTCCCTAAAGTAACTATTGCATGTTCCCTTCACTAACAGATTTCTGGAAGGACCCTTTGTAAAGAGAATCAGTTGCTCACTTTCATTTGGATTGTCCCTACAAATGGCATTCCCTTCCCCAAGCGCTCTTGGAGGCAGCAAAAAAGCCCTATATCTATGGGTGATATCTATCTAGCCAGTAAAAGCTGGAATACATTATATGACTTCTATCAGAACAGATTTTAAAAACACTAGGCATCATACACTTACTGACTCTGTAAATAGTAACAAAGGAAAACTGGGCATCATACACTACACAACTTGTCTTCTGGGGGACTGTAAAATCATATGTCATATTTTCCCAACCATTTACTTGTAAAAGTGCTCAGGAACAGCAGGCAAACCTGTGACTTCCCACCCGTGAACTTGTGTACTAGATCGATCATTGATGTTCTCCCAGTTCCGAGCTCTGACTTAGCATAGCCCGCTAAATAAAAACAGCAGCCCCTATGGATGCATTGTTTATGCAAAATAAAAGGTATTTGCATTATTTGCAATTTTTCCTCCTCAAATAAGCAAGGAAAGCACTTTTGGCTATGGAAATGATTAAAATGACCTAAGCCCTGTATGGTCAGCCACCTAGTTTGTTTATATGTAGCTACCACAATTCAGCTTTGAGCTTGGCTCAACCAATAAGAATCAAGGGCCGACACTGTCCGTTTTATAAACCAAACCATTACCGAACTCACACAATTTAAAAGAAAACTAATTTTAGTTGTACCCTAAACGGAACTGTTCTGTCTCTAGCTTCACTGTGTCTCATGTCTGCTGAGGGTTTCTGTGTGATTTTGGTAAATCAGAGAGATGAAGATGTAACATGAGAGTTCATCTTAAGCTTTTAGGTTGTCAGAATTAGGTTGCTCTCGTCTTGTGGTCTGCTGCGCGCGACTCTTAAATCGGCTGTCTGTTAATTGCTGTTTGATAATTAAACTTGCACTCTTGCCATGATAACTATGATTTTACTCAATCAGTTTCAGCAAATGCAAACAAACTTTAATCATCACATTCATCATAATTTGAGAAGAACATTTTCTTCTTATAACATTAAAATACAGTATATGCATTCCTTCATACGTTCATTTATTATTATTAAAGAATGGATTCTGATTGGTTGATGCTTTAGCTGAAATAATCAACAGTTATTCAATATTATAATGCGCGTTATCTTTCTTATTCTCATAGAATTAAAATTTGTAACAAAACGTAATAGTTAGCATAGGCTAGCCTGCTTAAATGAAATTTAACTGAAAAATCCCTAAGCCTACGTCTGAGTAATAAAAGAGCAAACTCTGAGCAATATATATTGTCCATTCTGCTGCAAGTGTGGGTATACTAATGCATAAAACAAACATCTATGATCAAACATCTATGACTCATAAGTCATTCCCACACACTTTAGTACACTTTAGTTATATTCTCAACATGACACACAGACTGCTGTGTATCGAGGGCAATTGTGGGTGCCTGTTGGTTTCTGTTGACTCTGGAATTACAACCCTTGATTGAGATTCCAGGAAGCTCACAATGCTGCTGTCAATCTCCCTGGCAACCAGAGGGAAGGAGAGATGAAAAAAAAAAAAAAAGAGAGAGAAATAGTAAGATATGGAAACAGGGAGCAGCATAGGGGATGCAGACTGTAAAAAAAAAAAAATTAAATAAATAAAAAAACTAATTGACTGATAGATTTAATTCCTTGTATTTATAAGAATGACAGCAGAGAGAAAACGCAGTCCTCCTTTTCTATTTTCATTGACAGTCATCCTCTCCACCTCTTCTCTCCCTTCCTCCATCCGCTGTGTCGTCAGCCCATCCTAGCATGCTGAACACAGCTCTGGGTAACTGATGCTTTCATTGAGCCGAATCAAATCAACAGCCTTCAGAACAGGCCAAGCATATAATCTCTATTCAAACTGTCAGTTTACAGAAACAACAAAAATCTGCTGTATTCACAAAGCTGTAGTTTTATCTACAAAAAAAAGTGTACAATTTTGTGGTATCATGAGGTATCATCTTTTTGAAGAGAGGTGTGCTATTTCTCCTTTAAGTGACCAAAACCATGATAAATTGAGACCAGAAATTTGGCATTTACCATGAAATCAGTATTAGGCATTAAATAATGTCATCCATGTGAAAATCAACTGATAATGAACAAATAGCTCTAACTGAGCTTAGAGGAAGACAGGCTTTTTCTGGTGTTTAAGGCATAATAACAAGACTTTTTTTGACTTTGCAAATGGTTGTCAAAAGCAGAATTGCTAAATAAATTTAAATCATTTCTTGATTAAGTGTGACATACTCAAGCAAAACATGGCCTTTTTCACCACAGGAACTATTTCGTAACAACTATCCAAACTAATTGTGGAACGACGCACTAAGATTTTAAATTCCAGGATCTCCGTTTGGAGGAACTAAATCAGCTCCAACTTCCGAGTTGGGTCTAAAAAAGTACCAGAAACTGATAAATGTACGCTGACTGGCTAAACCCATACGAAAACACCCTTAAAAGCGACGTGCTGTGAGCATTTCAGAGATGCTGCTGCTGCACAAATAGCATATAAAGTAACCGTTAACAGATTTATACAGGTGGAGCTGGGGAAGATGGAGGTTTTTTTGAACCGCATGCTGTGGATTGCTGAATGCTGACAGCAATATAAATGTAAAGCAGTAAGATAATTTGCTTGTTAATTTTGCGTGTTTATCTGGTTTTTAATATATTTAGAATATGAGACAAATTGTTTGCCTACGTGATGTTTAATAAACCTTATTTCAGCCACTCCACTAGTAACAGGTAAAGAACTAGACCAAAAAAAGCTCAGTTTCATGTGGAACCATCAAATCATTAATTCCTGCTTTGCTCAGTAGACTTAATTAATGTGCAGAATCCTGTTTATATCAAGAGAATCCCTCGTCAAGCCTCCTACACGTCGACTCTCGGCCTATCAGATCGTCCGTCACAGTCCACGCACGCATGACAGTAACCTCCTGCTGACACCTCCACAACCCCTATTTATAGCCAACTCCAGCAAGACGTGTTTTAGAGTCATCTCTGCAGCGTTGTTTTTTCCATCCACTAGCCAGTCTCTGCGAGAACAACAGAGGGGATGCTCTAATATCATTAAAGGGAGAAAATAGAGAAGTTCAATGGGTTGTGGATTGATTTCCTTTTAATCTTACTGAGAGAGCAGGGAGGAGTTTTAGAAAGCTTTTCAGGAGAACACCTAGAACTCCCTCTGATTGCTAATGGAAGTCAGAAGATGTATTTTTTATGAATCAAGCAGCAAAAAATAGAAAAGACTGTTTGGTTTCACAGCCATGGAAACATCCCATAATGCACACACAGGCTTATGACTCATCCAACCATGTGACTGCTCCACTAACGTCAGGAGGGCCCGTCTCACCCCTCTCTCCCCAGAGTGCAGTCAGCTGACTGTGGGTTACGAGTCCAGAATCAGTATGTGCTAAAAACAATATGCAGACAAACCGCAGAATGCTTTTAATGAAGAAATATGCGCTGTTCTGATTCTTTGCTGTAGGGACTAAAATGCATTTTTGGTGTATATGGCTCTCCTGAGATGAATATAATAAGTTCCTGATGTTAAATTACAGCTTCTTCAGACCATCATATTGGTTTCCGGGTTCTTTAAAGCACCACATGGATGGTTTTCTAAATGTTCTTGTGAAATGTAACACTTGTGTTGTGTTCTGGGCATTATCCTGAAATGCTAGTTAAATATTATTGCACTGGAATAAAACATTTTGCTCACGCATGGTATAACAAAATTAAATTTAGCTATATTTACCCTTATTATACTTGTGTTCCTTGTCAAAAATGAGCAGCCCACAAATTTTTATTTTTATTAATTATGCTATTTTATTTTATTTTAAAATGCCAGTCTTTTTTTTTTTTAACCAAAATTATAGGCAAATAATTTTCAGCATAGCACAAGTGTGAAATATCCAATAAGGATATTTATTTTCAAGACTGCAGAATAATGCAGGGCTGAAGAAGCATGTCAAAAGTAACTGAAATAGTCCCAAGATAGATGGTTTGCAAATCTTTTTTTTTTTTCTTTTCTTTTTTGTACTTGGAAACTGCAGCTAAAAATACATCAAGAAATGTGCTTCTGAAAAACCCAACAGGACAAAGCTTTCTCTGCAGAGACGTTTTGTCTGTGTTCCAAGAAAAGTGATCAAGTACAGATGAGTGTCATCTTGGCACTTACGTCACTAGGGCACATAATTCAGCTGCTGACAGGCCCCACCGCAGGATCTAATAGATGCTCGGGACTGTAGGTGTCTAGGGACAGTGGAAGAGATCCACAACCGGCAGATGTATATTTATCAGAGACCTTGCTCTCCCCAATGAGTCCCACAGTGCATTTGTGCGTGTGTGTGACTCATCGCCTGACGATTTAACTCGCCTGTGACGCCTGTGTGTACAGAAAGACAGCAAGAAAACCATTTTTACATTTTCTACACCTGACATTCTCATTCTTTCTGAATACAAATTATAAGATTTTAAAAAGCAACTGGTGTATATCTGTGCTTGTTATAAAAGGTACTGATATGTACCTTTGTACTCATATAAACATTTAGGGGTAATTATGGTTTAAAGAGTCTTTCAGCTTTTGTGCTTTAGAGTACTGCCCAACTAAAAGCTTTTTTAAATGTTTTTTTATTTATTTATTTTTTGAGTGTGTAACAATGTTTGCGCTTTAAGAAGCTTTAGATAAACATTCTACCATTTTGTTTACATGTTATTGAACATTGGCAGTAAATACCAGTTTTATTGCATGATACAATATATTAACTGTACTGCAAATGCATTTCTGTTTTCAGAAACTATGGTAAAATACGCAATAGTACAGCAGGTGTTGTTCACTAAACGCGCTCTTTATGAAAAAAAACATACCTAAAACATAGACCAAGAGGTTAATGCAAGAGATTCAGTTTCTCAGAGATAAACGTTGTGAATGGTTACCATCGGTACGAATGCATGCACAGCCTCGGTATTGCGTGAGCATCGGTGACGCATTAGTCAGGTGCCGCCTCATATAGCGCGGGGAGCTGTCCGGTGCTGAAACACAACCGAAGCGCATTGAGGCAACACGGAGGACATGCTGTTCACGCTCATTCACATTCTCTGAGCTCTACACAAAAGGTACGACGGCTCACTTTCATTTTTTTTTTGTATTCACAAAATGGTGCTCTATGAAAATAGCTCACGTATGCGCTAATCTGCTTTGTGTGGGTTATAGAAGAGTACAGCTATTGTTCCTTTTCTTTCCGGCTCTGCTTGATAAGATACTATCACTCATCAGCAGCATATCTCATCTCTGGTTTATCTACTAGATTTCGTGGCGAAAATGTCAGTGAAATGTATTCCAGCTAGTCTGATTTTTTTAAATAAGGATTTGTTCTCACAAACCTGCGTGAAAATATCAATAGATCTGTTCTTAGAGATCCGTAGCCACAAGTGAAAGGTTACCTTGACAACAGGCGGTGACTCATCCGGTGCTGTTGTCGTTTAAAAACATGTTGTGTTCTGACTGATCTCATTGCTGCTCTGGCGCTCGGAGCGTCTCTTCTTCTGGGAAACAATTTTAGCAACTCTAAGAACTGATTTTATGGGTAGCTAAAACTTAAACCGATTTTTAGCAACACTACATGCATTTTCCTTTAAAATATTAAGGTTGCAACATACATAAATAAATAAAAAAAATAAAATTAAATTGCATGGGTTAACTGTTTTTGTGCTTGTTTATCTCTAGGCGGTATGATGTTGTCACTACCGAAACTGTCCGCCGGAGGGGTGGCGGTCCTGCTCGTCACCCTCCTCCAAACACTTACCGTGCAGGGCGCATCTGTGCGTCACCATCGCCTGCGAGGCGGAGACCAGGGTGCCTTCCTTGCTCCCAGCTCCGATATGATCAAAGCTCTGGAGTACATCGAAAGCTTGAAGCAAAGAGCCGATGGACCAGAGAGTCCAACAGGGGACTACGACGAGGTGGACAAATTCCGCTTTCTAGTGCAGCTCGCCTCCCTACAGGATGAGAACACGCCCGTGCGTGAGGATGCCACCCGTTGGCCTGATAACAAGGTGCCTCAGTGGGTTCGATCTCTGCTGCGGATGCTCGAACAAGCTGGAGAAACTCCAGAAAGCCAGCCTGCACCTGGAAATGAGCGCCGTCCTCACAAGAGCAGACGCCCGATGGCAGATGCAGAGAGTCCTGTTGGAGACTATGGGGGCTTTGTGAAGCCGCACAAGAAGTACCCGCTGATGTTCGAGGATGAGGAGAACGGCAGGGACAACAAGAGGGCGACTGAGGATTTAGACGAGCAGTACACCCCTCAGAGCCTCGCCAATGTGCGCTCTATATTTGAAGAGCTTGGTAAACTGTCTGCCGCGCAGAACCAGAAGCGTGAGAACCAGGAAGATGAAGACACCGAAGATGACGATGACCTCTACAAGGTCAGAAACCTTGCGTATGAGGATGTGGCCGGAGGGGAGGAATGGGTGCCGCTAGAGGAGCAGCTAGAGACAGAGGAATTAGTTAAAGGAAGCCGTGAAGAATACGAACGAGGGCTAGGAGATAATGGAGAGCAGGGCGAGGCTATTGAAAGACGAGCTAGCCCTACTGAAGACGATAATGAGAACCCAGAAGATGACACGAAACTTGTGGATTACTACCTGTTGAAGGTCTTAGAGATGACAAACCAGGCACAAAAACGGGACCTGATGGAAGGAAGGAGGAGGCTACTATCCCACCCCTCTCTAATCGACCCTCGGGCAGTCAAACAACTGCTGTCGGCTATTTCAGTGAAGCTCCAGGTGCCTCCAGAAGACCTGGTTGGAATGCTCTTCATGGAGGAAACCAGAAAACAACAACGCCTTCCCGAGCCCCAGCTGGTTAGAAAGCCCAGCCAACCTCGGTATAAGAGCCGGGTCATCAAGTATTACAACGGTCGACAGCCTGAAGTCACAGTGAGCGACATCCATCCCGATGTCAAGACTGAGGATATCCTGAAAGTCCTTGGGTTAGGAAATCTCGCCAATAAAAACACTAAATTGTCTTTGCTAAAGCAAAGGCCCTACAAGACAGCCATGGCAAAGTACTTCAACCCCAGTGGAAGACGGGGAAGCTTGTTCCTGTCCGAGTTAAACAAAGCTCCAAGCAAAAGAAAAGATGATTACGATGATGATGCAGTGGACGAGGATGAAGAGTCAACCTTCCTGGCAGCCAAACTCCTGACTGAGTACCCCGACACCAGCTCAAACGATCGCAAGAGAGCCATCGATTCCGCCCCAAACGGACAGTTGCCTTATGAGCTGTATGAGGAGGCCATGAAAGATTTCTTTGATCAGGTTGATAATGGAAAAAGCACGCCCACCAAAAGAGACACCCAAGGGAAAGAGGAGCCTGAGGCACCCCAAAAGCCGCCCACTCAAGATTCAGCACAGGAAACCGTAGATCAAACCCCACCTGTGCCTGGAACAGAAGAGGGTAAAGAGTATCACGGGAAAATGGTTGCAGGAATGTGAAGACCCTATGCTTGTTTTTTTTTCTTCCCCTGCTCGTATTCTGACAAGTCCCGCCCCCTGACCTTTTATGTCTTTGATACGGTTGCTATGGCTACTTGAACGACTTCTGAACTGTCCAAATTGCAAACCGGTTGTAAGAAGCACCTACTAGCCAATCCTGCACACAGAAGGGACTTGTCGGAGTATGAAAGGAGGGAGAAAAAAAAATACTGCTTACTCGTGGGACATGCCTATATCTCCTCAAAAGTTATTTTAAAAAAGTAAACAGTTTAAAGTGCTTTAGTTTTCATGGAATTCTATATGATGTAAATATATATGGTATATCAATGTGCGAGTGTATTTTATCTGTTGTTTATGAATTGGTGGTCCTAGAAATGTTTTCTTGCTCCTTTTGTTGGTATCAAGAGAATGTTCCTGTAGTCGTAGGACTCCGCTTGCTGCAATCTTTACAAGCTATTTCATTATCAAACCAATAAAGATGGATGTGATTCTCATTTATAAATCATTTTGTACGTGTTCTAAAGTGTGAGAAGAGAAACATGAATAAAGCATTACCGTATTATTTTTCCTCTCGCTGTATTGTGCTGCCTTATTACACTGAGCATGATTCAACATAAAAATATCATATCATGACTTAAAACAAGAAACATGACACTCAGTATGTGCTTGATCTTGAAAAAGAAAAATTCATATTTACATTTGATGAAAAAGCCAAGGATGTTCAATTGATAATACAGGACATAAAACCGCGCCAAGTATAGTCTCATAATAAGATATTAATAGAAAACAAATAGGTGCACAAAAATAAATTGCTGGAAGGATTTTATATAGCACTTCACCAGAGACAAGTGCAAACAAATCACGGAGACTAAATCATATCAAAAATGCAACTTTAATAAGACAATATTAACAAATTGTGCTCATGAAGAAGCATTCTGTCTTGAACTAAATGTCTCCTGAGACATGCAACATGTTTAAAAACATGAAAAGGCACTTCAGATGAGCAAAGGTTTAAGATTATTGCAAATATTTGATTATTATTTAAAATGAATTTGGTATAAAAGTTGAAAATTATCAGTTGAATCCATGGTTGCATGTTTATATGCACGCTAGAGCCATCACAGAAATTCTTTATTACATTTATTTTTTTTATAAGCTGACAAGACAAAACCTATTCCAAAACACATGAACCCTGATTCAGTTCTATTAAAATTTGAGTGGTATTGATGATGATGATGATGAAGATCATACAAGCTTTGAGAAGAAAATAATAATAATAATAACAACAATAATAAATAAGAAAACTAATTCTGCATCCCTCATTAATGAAGTCTGTAATTTCTTGCAATGAAAAATTGTGTCCCGAGTGAAGGACACAACCTACACTGCGGAGGCAGGTTTCTTTCCCTTTTGTCACATTTTATCACGTCAGCTGCTGTCAGAAGGCTGGTTTGCTCATGTATTCTTCCATCGTCTGAAGAGAAGAAAACAGGCACATAACTGATTACCCTTTTCTTTAATGTTAAGTGACATTTTCTTTGGTTGTACAGAGGTGAACTCTCCTTCAGATTCATGCACCCAGCTTACTGTATAAAAGGAATCGTCGACTTCAAAATGAAAATTTGGTCCTTGTTTATTCACCTTTGTTTTATGTATTCCCCTTATGATATTGTCCTCAATAATTCTCATGTTGGGGTTATTATTCTTTTAATGTGATCTCATATTTTGAGACATGCTGGAAAAGCAGACATTTAGTCGTAGTGAGAGCTGCTCTGTAAAACATCACTCTCAGACCGGCCTGTTTACTTCTCTCTATTTGTCAAATCAATAATGTTTTATGAAGGTGATGAGCAAAGTAGAGCTATATAACTGGGTGGGCAGCACCATTAAAACAGCTGCAGCTTCTTTAAATCTAAAATGTCTGGATCACTTGCTGTTAAAATTATTACTGTTATTTTAAAAATGTCTAAACAGCAGCAGATCACAGGGATGAAAGATACTTTTAATCCCATTTCAATACTGTTAAACTTTTTTTTTTTGTTTCATTTTTTAAACATGTTAACCTAAACGCAATTTTAAGTTAAAGAGTCTCACCTCTTGCAGCATATCTGAGGCCTCTACAGACTTTGCAATAGATTGTTTGGATGTCTCTTGAATCTCTCCACCCATGAGAAACTCATCCAGGATGAAATAAGCCTTCTCAAAATTAAAGATGATGTCCAGCTCACATACCTGTAAGGTAATGTTACACAGACAGAAATAAAAAAAAAACAACACAAAAATAATAAGAAAAAAAAACTGCACAAAAATTGTATTTAATAAAAGACACTATTTTATTAAATATATAAAATATTTGCTTTAGAGGTGATAAAATTAAATTGACTGAATATATTTACATTGCCAAAGTATTTGTCAAGTAGCTCCACATAACGGTGCAGAATCTCTAAAGCCAGAAGTTCATTATCCTGGTTCTCCAATGCACAGCAGAAATACAGACTTGCGTACCTACAAACAAGTGGGAAAACACAGACGTACATTTATTTTTATTCCATAAAAAACTGAAAATAGCAGTCACTATCCTCACAATTGCCATCTACAGTCTCTGTAATTCAACTGCTGACATGGCAAATCTCTGCATTTATAAAAGGTCATGCTGGGAACACAGGAAAGAACAGAGAGACAGATTTAAGAAAGGTGTGAAATACAGATCTGAACCAGAAGAGTGCGAGTAACAGGCTCTCAGGAACACAAGTGTGAAAATTCACTCTCAGAAGCACGATGGTTTCAGTGCCTGACTGAAGGATTTGATGCCGCATAAAACCCAAAAAATATGTATAGCCAGGCTCTGAAGCATTAAAATTTACAAGCACAATCAAAAATTATTTCTAAAATATTTCCCTACACACTCACAAAAGGATCTATAGTGGTTATTTGCATTTTATATTCAGAAAATGTCCCCTCTTCTGGGGAACTTTCTACTATACAGGGCTGAAATATGGGTTTATATAAATTTAAAAAGCTCTTATCACATAATATAACTTCCATTGAGCAGTTACGCTCCGTTTTGTTAAAAAAATTCAGAATAAATAAATAAATGAATAAATAATTAAAAGCGATGTCTTGCTGTACTTGGAAAGTTGCATTAAGAAAATGCATTTTTATATTAACTTTAACATTTGTGAAATATATGATATTTCTAATACACCTTCTAACTGATTTATCATAAAAAAATAAATAAAAAAAAGCACTAATATTTCCCATTATGAGCATGCGGGTCCATTTTCAGACCGTGTTGAGGGGTAACAGGAGATCATTGTGTAGAAAGCTGCCACTAGGCTTCGCCAGAAAACAAGGAGGACTCAGATGGGGCATGTCGTCAGCTAATGACATCAGTAATGGCAGGAGAACTGGACTGAACTAGTAATACAAACTACAATACAGGACAGGGCAACAAACTCGATACGGCTGCAGAAACCTTCACATGTGGCATTTTAATTAGCCCGCATAAGATCTTGACTGCTGACTAGGTGTCCGCTTTGCAAGATCTTAGAGTCTTCTGCTCACACCTTGTGATGACTAATGACCAAACACGAGAGCCTGGCAGCTGGGCTTTTAATTAATGCTGAATCTAACGCAGTCGTTTTGTTTGAAACCAGCATGCTCTCACTGAAGTCCACATACTAAATATAGGCCAAAACATACTCCTGCAGGACCTTCTCCTTGGGCCTGGGTAGAATGCTTACCTCTTATACACAACCTTCAGGTCCTTCCAGTGCAGGAAGTTACATGTGCGAGGCTTTCGTGACAAGACTATAGTGGTCATGTCCTTTACAATCTTCTTCCTCTCTCTCTCCGGGAGGGGCAGGAACCATTTTTGAAGTCGTAATTTCCCCTGACGACTGAACAGCAACAGGAAGTGCATCTGTTGGAAAGAGAACATGTATTTAACTAAATGTTGCTTTCATTCATTTGGAGAGGGAGCTGTATTGTGCTTGATGATCCAGGTTGGTTCATTGGTTGTAGGTTCAATTCAAGAGAAATGCACAGGGTCACTCTGAATAAGTTCCATAGCTAAACTTAAGGTGAATAATCATTTACTTTTCATTTAAAATTAATGTAGCCTTTTTTGTATCTGTCTGTGTCAAATATAAAACCACTCAACGCAGGTGCATACTGACTCTCATGTTTCTCAGATGAATCCATTTGGGGTTATATTAAAAACTCCCCTTGGTCTTCTAAGCTTCACAATGCCAGTGTATGACTGAATTCTCAAATTGACCAAAAAAATTAAATAAAAAGCACATCCATCCATAATAAGATGAGCCTCACATGGCCTGGGGGGGCTTCCTTTACAAAACAATGAGGTTTTGTGAGAAAATATCCATATTTACCGTTTTAAACACTTTTCTGAGACTGCCATTTATCCTATGTTATCCACTCAGAACGGCTTGCGAGAAATAAGAAAATAAATAAACAAATAAATAAAGGTTTATAATGTAATTATAAGGTTTGTTAATGTTGAGATGTTTATAAAGGTTGTAAATGTTTTTGTTTTTTTTGCAAAAAACACATCAATTCATTAAACAAGGCCTTTATTCACCCCCCGGAGCAATGTGAGGCATGTTTTATTAATTATAAATGTACTTTATTTGGCTTCTTCTGTATTTAAAAAAATAAAATAAAAAATAGCAACAATTATAAAGCTTGGAAGATCTAGGACAAGTTTAATATATCTCCAAATGGTTTTGTCTTAAAGATGAAAGTCGTATACACCTATGATGCACTGAGATGGAGTTAAACTAATTTTAATTTTTGGGTGGACTAACCCTTTAATACAAACCTGTAACTGTAGCAATGCATTCCTAAGGACAAATGGCATACATCTATGCATAAAATACTCTTTTTGCAGGGTTTTCTGCAGATGCTGGAAGGAAGCAGATGGTAGACAGAGATTCTGCAACACAGCAGGTGGACTAAAGGATTTCACACTAGAGCCAAGGCCAAAATGATTCAAGTGGACTGTATTCTGTACCAAATCTGTAATTCCATTGTGAATATTATAAAGTTTAATCGGTTTCCTTACTGTTTACCTCCCTTCACACATAACCACCATAACATTTTCCTTTAAATTTACCAGATCACACATGCACCACGATGAAAACTGCATTTAAACAGCTGCTCTTTCTTTCCAGCAATCTGTTGACTAATTTAATCACTGCCGTCGTTTAAGAGAAGCTCTTCCATTTTAGCATCTGTGCAATTTCACAACATTTCCTTCAACAACATAGCCATATTTCAATTTAAAATGAAAAGCCACAGAGAGAAATTGCAGCAAGTTCTTTGTGGTTTGGCACAATGTCGTCGTTGACAGCAGAGCCAACTAACCTTCTGAATGCTCAATCAGTGAATCTCACGGCTTTGCTAAGGCATAGCGCCAATGGTACAGCAGAGTAAAGCTGAAGAACTGGTGGATGAAATTAATTTGTTAGGGCTGGGCGATATATATCGTACGATATATTATGCGTATCTCATCAGTAAAGAATGTTCTTTGATTAGCGCTAAATCTCCGTCAGCTGTATTTAGAAGGAACGCTAGCTTATACAGAGAGCTGTAGATCACCGAGAAGCTACGC
>JAUCMT010000154.1:15572668-15583090 GCA_032357475.1 Enteromius thamalakanensis | reverse complement strand
AAAAACTTACTAAATTATGTTTTTTTTGAAAATCTAAAAATGCAAGGGGTAGGTTTAGGTGTAGGGTCAGTATAGGGAAATACCACATACAGTCTGTACAGTATAAAAGCCATTACAAGACTGGAGAGTCCCCATAACTCACAAAAAACCAGTGTGTGTATGTGTGTGTGTGTGTGTGTGTGTGTATATATATATATATATATATATATATTATAGTAGAGCAATGTTAATAAGAAAATATTTCTTATTATTATCAGTGCTGGAAACACACAAGCTGCTTAATATTTTACAATTCTGAATGCATTTCTATAAATTTTTACGAATATAAAAATATATTTGTAAATATTTAAAATAGAACTACACAAGTATGCATATGTTTTAGTTGCACTTAAATTTAATCTCAAACTTTTCTTTAATCTCAAGCTCAAACACTTGCAACCCCTGAAAAAGAGAATCCTTATCTTGATGATATTGTTCCATTTTAAATGAAAATAAGGAGATTTTAACAGCCCTTTTAGTTTCCTATTTTCATATTTGATTTCAACATTTTAGTGACTGATGCCTGTATATCATTATCAAAACTAGCGCATTAACAAAAGAAAAAAAAACACTAAAAAGTTAGTCAGCAACAAATTCATACCAATAATCAAGTTCAAAACAATCAAAAACAACAAAAGAGGTTTGGAACATGGCACTCATTATAACTGTAAATGAACTTCAGAAACAGTGGCACAGTTGTGACAGGTGATTTCCAGGAAATTGTGAAATATTATTGCACTTTTAAAGACTGATCAGACCTGTCTACAGAGTTGCTCATGGCAGGTTTGAATAAAGTATCTATTCTGGATTGCAGCCAGGCTTCGGTGTCCCGTGGGAATGTTTCTCAGTCACACAATCGGCTATGTGCCATAAGATCATTATTTTGCTGCTTCCTCCCAGCACTCTGTATGAGCATGTGTTAATTAGCTGAACTGATAGTTACTTTCACTATGAAATGATGTGGTTCATTACACAATTTTGGATAATCTGTTACATGCAAAATGAGGCTCGGTTATGTATATTTGCAAATTATTAATAAGCAGGTTTTGAGCTAAAATAATACAATTTATTTAGTGGTTTGTTAGTGGTTTGTTTGTTATTTGTCACAATCTGACATTTATTCTCTATTTCAGGTTGTATAATAAACTAATGCAATCATGCATGTTTTAAAACATTGGATGTATGATGTTCATCCATCATCTAGTCAGGGGGTCTTAATCGGTGCTGTATTGTGTGCAGCTGTGAAAGGGGTTGTGGGGGAAAGTCTTCTTAGGCCCCTCTCTCTCGGTCCCTGTCCACCAGCAGATGCGATCTTATCATTTCTAATCAAGAAAAAAAAACTGAGCACAATGACCATCTGGAGCAAAGCCCTTCATAGTATCCCAAGCTTTACACATCCAACAGTGTGCCCCTCTTCATTTTCTCTCATTAGCTTGCAATTTGTGTGTAATCTGTATTTGGTTTAACAGTTTTTTTTTACTGTTGATGCAGCAAAATTTGCTTCTCACTGTTGTTTCAAACTGATATGACTTTGTTTCTTCAGTTCAAAATAAAATGATAGAGCATTAACTTTTAGCGACAGTCCCTGGATATTTGAATTCTGAACTTTTGCAATACGTACCTTAAGCAAAGTTATAAAAACACAGCAATATGTACCTACAGTATATCAACATAATAAAATGTGCCAGGGTTCATGTATTGCACCTATGTATTGTAATATACCCTAACAGTCTACTCTGACAGTTAGTAGACATGTAGTCGCAAATGAATGAGAATTAGTTGACATGTAGTTATAAATTACTTAGTAGAATGTCTAAAGTTGACTATCAAAATAAAATGTAATAGAAAATACTTCTATTTTAATAGAAAGCTCTCAAGCTATCTGATGAAGCTGAGCTTAGTTGAGGGACATTTGGCATAAATAATCCACCAGTAACTTATTTACCTTACAGAACATCTGTTACTGGACAGTTTCCTACTAAACTGCATTATGTATTCATCATGTGACTACAAGTCTCCATGGCAACATTAAGTGAAGGCTTTTTTAGGCCATTTCAAATTCTGTGAGTTAGCATCTTTAATATACACCCCTACAGTGCACTTATCTCATGCTGGATGATCTGAGAGTCCTGAGAGAAGTAATAGAATTGTACATAAAGTAGGTTACAGAAGGAGAAACATTTTAGCGGGATTTTTATATTAATTCTTAAATTGTACTGAGAGCAACACACACATACAGTATATGCGGGAATCCCATTGGTCATATTTTTCCAACTCAAGCTCTCAGCCACATCTGGAGCAGTCGAGAGTAAATGCACTCTTGAAATAAGAACTCTCGATGTGAAGGGAGATGCATTACAGTGATGGAGTGAATAATTCAAAAGGAAGGACATCTCCTCCTCCTCCAGCATCACTCAGAGTCCTCTCCAACACCCTCACAGCACTTTCTGAACCACTCTCTTATGCACGCTGACCACTTAGAGGGCTTAAGTGATACACCTTCCTTTGAAAGTTAGATTTTGGGTATAATTGAGCAGAGGAGTAATAAATCACAGCCATTATATCTTAGAAACAGCTCTTACACTTTCTCTTAGTTCTAATGACTTTAGACACTTTGTGTCTAATATTATTGTCAAATTATAAAAAAAAAAAACTTAGTTGCATGTAGCAATATTTGCTGAGCCTCCAAATGTCACAGACATTGTGAAATCATTGTATCAGCGTTACACAAAGTATTTTTATTATTCAGTGTGCTGTCTGTTTTTTTTCTATTTGATTGAACATAAACTTATCAGTAGTACTGTTCTGTCACATATTATTATATGTAGTGTTTTCACTACACCACGTCAAATTAAAAGTTATGCAATTTAGAAATTTTAAAATAATAGTAAAAATAATAATAATTTTAATCACACCAAATGTATTAATTACATTGTATGCCTAATTTTAGTTGATTTATTGCAAGGTTATTATTTTAGCTTAGTTTTAAGTTTCTCTTTAATTCTGGGTTGATTTTGTCCAGTATTCTTTTTTTGTCTGTGTGTTTAGTATGTGTAAGATATAATAATAATATAAATAATAATAATTTTATTTGAATAATATTTTATTTTAGGGCTTCAAAAGTTAATACATCATTTAGTGTCATTTAACTGACATGAAATATTATTTAAAAAAATGATTAGTCTAAATGATTAGTGACAATGACGATGTTAAATTATTTATCTAGTGCCATTTTCATGTTTTATGCAGGTAACTTAAAACTTTCAAATTTTATAATACATAATGCATTAAAGTCTAACATTAATTTGTGCAATTTTTGTTAATTAAAATAATATGAAATCATAATAAGTGTTTTTTCTTATGGGAAAACCTTTAAATAAATACAAATACATTTTTGCAATGACAATGAAACAAAACAAGTAGTCAAAAAAACAGGTGCAGGTTCCAGCAGTCTTACCACATAGAAAATAATGACGATGGGTTAAATCAGAGACCTCCACCAGTGGCCTTTGACCTTAGCTCTTTTGAATAAAGGTGTGTAGGAGACTGATTGAATATAGGCAGAGGAGGGAATGATGGAGGGGGAGTTGAATCTGGAGTGAAATGAAGGGTGTGTAGGTTGGACAGAATGAAAGCTAGCTCAGCTGATTAAACAACCCGAGACTGTTGCCAGCAGCACTGAAAATGAAACAGAGCTCTAATGATGAATCTAATTTTATGTAATAACTAAAGTTATTACATAAAAAAAGAATTGGGATTAAAATATGTTTAGCTAAATGAAACAACAAAATCAGGAGAGTTTTTAAAATTTTGAATAAAAACTATCCCGAGAAAATGACTTTGGTCTTAATATTTTTTTGTCAGTGCTGAAGGAGCTTGTGTTGTATACACGTTCTGCTCATTACAGCCAGATGGTGTAGTTATGATATCAACCAGCAGGGGCTTTAGGAGCCATGGTAACCAGACGACCCTTGACCCCTTGATTTATTCTGTCAGGAAAAGAGCAGTCTAATTAGAACAAGAAGGAAACATCATGTAATTAGCATCGTCACCACTTGCAAAGGGCGACGGATAGTTAGCTAACTTGTAGCAGATTCCACACTGGTTTGATGATAACTTTAATTAGTCTCAATAGATCTATACTACTACTTCTAAGAAAATATTAAGAAAAGGCCTTATTTGATTTGAAGATCGCAAAGATTGGCATTAGCAATTGATTTCTATTATCCTGTTTCTGCTTTGCTAGGCTTGGATTGTCTTTGGGAAAGTGATCAGATGTCATCAAGCATCTAGACTCTTGTCTCTGATTGATCTCTGTTGTCTGGCTCCTGGTACGTCAAAGACTCCCTAAAAGCTTAGAAGCATCTGGAATCTGTCCAAAAGAAGTTTTAGAGCCCAGTGTATCTGGTGAAATATCCGCTCTGTCATTTTCATGAAATATTAACTGATATGCTCTCCTCTTTGAACGAGCCCTGACCGATAGAGACAGTACAATACCATTTCCAATTCTAGATCTTTTTTTTTTTAAGATTCTGGTGGTGAGTCTCTTGAAACAGTGGAGATAGCTGATCTCATGTTGGGAGATCTGATTACATATACAACACTATATTGTCAAAATCAGCTTCTCAGTGGGTTTTCTGAACCAACTGATTAGACTTGTTTAAGGTCATGTCCAGGAAACATCAATCACACAAGTTTCCTTTTTTGCAACTAGTAAACTGTGTTTATGCAACTAGACCAGAGTTTTTCAGGGTTTTTTTTTAAGTTGAAAATTAAGATTTTGAAATTCCCAAGAAGATTAATCTCTTCCTAAAATATAAAAACTTATATATATACTTATAAACTCTATCTATATGTTACATTTTCAGAATTAGGGGGTCAATATTTTATAAAAAAAAAAAAAAAAAATATATATATATATATATATTTATATATATGTTGCTCATCAAATAATTAATTAATTTTAATTCATTAATTTCAAATAATTCCAAAAATGTCAAATTATTCAATACAACAATACAAAATTAATAAATAATTTTAAATCCTGAAAATAATCCCAAATCCTGACTGACAGCAACCCATTCTTTCATAATCACTTCTTTTCAGAATTAGTGGGTTTTTGTTTGTCCACTCACCTCTTGAGGATTGACCACAAATTCTCAATGGGATTATTCTTATTGGGAAAATTTAAACGTTTTGGTCTTCAAGCAACTTAGTTATCACTTTTGGGGCAAAATTGTAAGTGAGCCCACTCCCTTGGATGAGAGGCTTCATTGAAGAATATAACTTTGCCTCCAGTTATCAGAATGGACTGCTGAGGTCTGGGTCAAAGTCATATTCTCCAATGAAGTCTCTTTCCGATTGTTTGGGGCATTTGGAAAAAGGCTTGCCCGGAGAAGAAAATGTGAGCGCTACCGTTAGTCCTGTGTCATGCCAACTGTAAAGCATCCTGAAACCATTCATGTGTGTGGTTGCTTCTCATCCAAGGGAGTGGGCTCACAATGTTGCCCCAAAACACAGCCATGAATAAAGAATGGTACCGAAACATCCTTCAACAGCAACAATCCAACAACAGTTTGGTGAAGAATAATGCCCTTTTCAGCACTATGGAGCACCGTGCCATAAGGCAAAAGTGATAACTAAGTTACTTGAGGAAATTTTGGGTCCATGGCCAGGAAACTCCCCAGATCTTGTGGTCAATCCTCAAGAGGTGGGTGAACAAACAAAAACCCACTAATTCTGACAAACTCCAAGAAGTGATTATGAAAGAATGGGTTGCTATCAGTCAGGATTTGGCCCAGAAGTTGATTGAGAGCATGCCCAGTCGAATTGCAGAGGTCCTGAAAAAGAAGGACCAACACTGCAAATACTGACTCTTTGCATAAATGTCATGTAATCGTTGATAAAAGCCTTTGAAACGTATGAAGTGCTTATAATTAAATTTCAATACATCACAGAAATAACTGAAAAAAAAAAAGATCTAAAAGCAGTTTAGCAGCAAACTTTATAAAAACTAATATTTGTGTCATTCTCAAAACGTTTGGCCATGACTGTATATGTATATATATACAGTATATATATATATATATATAAATATACACACATACACATACAGTAGTATCTGTATATATAATGGGTATTTTCTTCCTATCATCCTGTCCATGTATTTAAAATGATATTTAAAATTACACCTTTATTTAAAATGTTTTTTGGGTAATGAAGTTGGTATACAAATATGTGTATATGAATTTATATGCATTTTGGCAGATGAATGCTTAAAACGAGCAAAAATGACTGTTTTTAAAAGTGCATAAAAGTATCAAGGTACAGTAGATAAATTTCTTCTGAAGAGGTACAGTTATAAAGTGCTGGCACCACTACAAGGGTCCATGTTGCAAAAGATCAGCGTTTGATCCCAAACCATCTTCTAATTCTTCTCTCAAAAGACTGTCACTGCAAGACACCTTGCTCAGTGCCAGTGCTCCACACCCGACTGCTTCTCTCACCCACACAAGATTTCATAATCACACATGAGTAATTTCTGGAGGCAGGAAAGAACATGTCTCTCTCTTCAAAGGATTAACTGTGTACATATGAGAGGCCAGCTCTAATACCTCTGAATGTTTTGAATACTCAGAGGTGCCAAACTGGAACAAAATCACGCATGAGGTCATAATGTGTTCTAACCGTCTGTGTAGTAGAAACAAGTCAAGTCAAAAAACAGTTTAACTGGGAAGAGCTCTGCACCATGTTGAGTTATTGATCTTTTTGGAGGGAAACAGGTGTTTACAAGACCTTTTGCTAAATGTCTGGCGTGAGGATAGGGGAGTGAAACGTCTTGGACTTCCAGCGAAGTGGAAAATAACTGACTCTCTGTTAAAACTGGATGATAAACTTGTCTATTCAGGGTGAAGTCGTACACCAACTGTTCCTCCCACATGCAGAGACAGTGAGAGAGGCTAAAATACAGGAAAACAGGAAGCTTCGTTTATACGGTTAGGATACGATCACGTTTCAGTTGTGTTTATGTGTGTGTTATAGGGGCAAAGCCAAATAAAGGCAGTTTAAAAGCCATAATTTTCATAAAATATGAATTCATAAATATCATATTTGCGTGGAGTTGCACCACAAGATATTTTATAACAGGAACTAACCTGCCTTGTCGTTGCAAGGTCAAATTAACTGATATTTGAAGAGATATTATATCACAATTACCGGTCATACTTATTTTAGAATACTATTTAGTATTTTATTAATATTAAAGTAAGCTTGTTTAATTTTCACTCAATTTTCAGTATAAAATACTAGTTTTAATATTTTAGTTTTGACAATTTATCCTTTGATTTTTATTTATTTGGATTTGGAGAAATTTAGCATCACATCACTTGCTCATCAATGGATTCTATTGCAGTGAATGGGTGCCGTCAGAATGAAAGTCCAAACAGCTGATAAATACATCACAGTAATTCACAAGTAATCCACACCAATCCAGCCATCAGAAGAAGTTAAAACTATGTGTTTGTACAAATGAAATCCATCATAAAAGCGTTTTAACCTTAAACCGTTGCTTCCGGCCAAAATATGCGTTCAAAATTTCCTGAAGTGAAAAAATGAATCTCCTCTCACAACAAATCAACAAACATGTTTGTGTAGAACTTCTTCGGAATGTTTTCACTGTTACTGCATATTTCTCTTCTGATTCAGACAACACAGCTGCTTTGGAGGAAGTGTTATAGTGGATTATAGACTATTTTAGCCATAAGTAATGGTTTGAAAACATTTTAATGGTGGATTTGTTTTGTACAAACATGCAGCTTTGCACTTCACAAGCCATTAATTGATAGACTGGAGTCGTGTGTGTGTGTGTGTGTGTGTGTGTGTGTGAGAACACATATCTTTACATTCACCTACTCTCTAAAACTTGCCTGTGCAGATGTTCTGTTACACCCTCACCACCGACAGTAAATCTGTGTATCTGTTTCCCTGTCTTTTCTAAGCTCAGAGATTTTTAATAAATGAACTGGTTTGAAGTAAAAAGATCCTGCACTCCCACATGTCTTCGAATACTTGTGTATTATCTGCACTTGTCTTGGCATGTAACAGGCTCTTGTGTTCAGATTGTTATTCTCTTTAGACAGCATTTCCTTCCCCCAGTCTGTAGTTTCATTGTAACCCAGAAGACAAGATGAAACATGCTCTTTTACCTTCTTTATGTTATCATCATCATCACCACTGACGTTTAACTTAATAATTACAATGCGCTGAAGTTAAACGATATTGCCAACTGGTTTATGACATCTTTATATATGTTTAAACGGGAATTTTTTTGCTGTAAAAATGTAATTGATGAAATATGGTTACCTAAAAATAACAGCTGATGGCGCAAGGAGATTAAAGTGGCACGCATGACATGGTTAACTGAGACAAAAATAAGACTGTTTTGCAAGTATGCATTTTTAAACATAATTCACTGTAGTCTCTGTGGTCACTGTGATCATGTTTATTTCAAGCAGTGGCATGATTGATTTGATTTTTGTCTCTGGAGCTTGCGTGCAGCGAGTTAGATTCATATTCCTCACAACTGATTTTTTTTGTAATCATATTTTGTCCTGTTATGCTTCATTATCATTTTTCCTCATAAAAACACTCATATGGTCATACTGTCAGATGCATGGAAGTTCAGTAGACTGATTTAATTAGCAAACTATTAACTATACGTTCTGCCTCAGTTAACTCCTAATGCTTATTAATAGTTAGTAAAGTAGTTGTTGTGTTTAGTTATTGGTTATAATTAGAGTTGTAGAATATGGTCATGCAGAAAATGTGCTTTATAAGTACTGACAGCCAATATGTTAATAATAAGCATGCTAACAAGCAATATATATATAATTTAAATATAAATAAATATTAATATATAGTGTTATCCAAAGAATTACAAGCCAATTTTTAAACAACTGTCCTACAGAGCAAAAAACAACTGCAAAAAATCCAGTTCTTTATTTATCAGTGTATATATGAGAATAGTAAGTAATATTGAGATGCACAATGTATATATATATATATATACACACAATTGGCAATTTAAGTTGGACAGAAACAGAAAGGTTAAAACATTTTTTATATGCTATAATAATAATAAATGCGTAAATAAATTAACTTTTTTACAGTGAAACTGAAAAGTAAAGACAACAACAACATTTCAAAATCTCCAAAAGCCACAATAAATATAAACTGAGCAGTGACTCACCACGTTTGACCATGTTTCCCTCAGTGTGTCTTTGTTTTTGTTGTTTATGTGCTGTATTAAGTGCCCAGGGTCTGCTCGTATTTTAATGGAGAACAGGAGGTTGCAAGCATTATCTCTCTGGTCTCTCCTCTCTCGATCTTTCCTCCTTCTGTACTGTGGGTTGAGTCTCCACAGACTGCCATGATGTGGGTGTTTTGTATAATACCCACAAGCGCTCAAACCCTCCCTCTCCTTTCACTCCCTTTTCGGTTTATCTCTTTCCCAAAGTTCCTGTTTGCAAACACTGCAGCAGCGTTTCTGTTTTAATGTCTGCAATGAATCTTTTATAATTTGGCAGAATTCTTGTATCACCCCATGCATGCATATATCTGACGCGGTCCTGTCATGCCATCTACAGTGTGTGGGCAATAATCTCTCATAAGGCACTATACTCTTGGGAATTCAACCGCATGTGCTTTTTCTGCTCTGCCAGATGATGATCGAACATAAAGGGTGCTGCGTTAACATGAACCTCAGGAATCCCAGCGGAAGCACTCAGTAGACGGGATCACATCCGCCCTACACAAGGGCAGTGACAGTTAAGAGGGATATGATACTTCAGACCTCCCAAGGGTCGGCTTTTAATGGGGCCATTCCAGCTCTTGAGTCCAGTGCCATCTATTACAGCTGTGACCTCCAAAGGATGTGAATGGTGTAGAGGATACTCTTTCTAAAACATCTGTGTCCTTGTGAAGTGATGCTTTCTTCATTAATGTGAATCATCTATCACCTATTACCCCACAGGTCTTTCTCATTTTAGATTTTGGGTTCCAGAAAATATTTCTAGTCGTAATAAGATAAGGTTTGGCAATGTGCTGCTTGCATCTTTTTGATAAAAGACATCAGTTTGTCAAAATTATATTTCAACATTATGCATCAGGAATATTACGATGCACAGTGTATATGTTGGTTATCTATATTAGTTTACCTTATTGTATCAGTCAATATTGTATAATTTTGCCTATTTATTTATTTTACATATTGGTGGTTCCCTTTCAGTCGGTCACTCTGACGTCACGTCGGTGACCGACGAATAGGAATCTCGCCTTGAGATGCCAAAACAACTCTGCGTGTACAAACACGCCAATGAATTTCAT
>JAUCMT010000154.1:15560429-15572568 GCA_032357475.1 Enteromius thamalakanensis | reverse complement strand
GTCGGTCACCGACGTGACGTCTCCGTTCCCTTCTTCAGGGAACGAGGGTTACATACGTAACCGAGACGTTTTCTGTTATCTAACACTAAATCTAAAATATAGAGTAAATTATTGTTTTTTTGAATGAACATTGGGATATTTAGATAGCATGTCCTATAAAACATATATTTATTTATTTTTATTTATTTGGAAAAAAAAAATTCCCATTGTTCAGTTTAATCATATAATAATTTATAATAATAATAATAATTATTTGTATACACATTTCATTGATTTGTTAATTGATTAGATATTTCTATTATACTATATTGTTGTTTATTTATATTTTTTATATTGTTGTTTAGTCTTATGACTATGTGCTCAAAGGCTGTCTCTCTTCATAAATAAAACATACAATAGATTGTTTATGGAAAGGTTTATGGGATGTTGTTTTAAAGCAGCTTTGGCATAACAATACATGTTTAACTTGTGCCGGTCTGATGAAGTCTGAGAATTATAATATACACAACTAAGGCTGTTCAATAAACTCTGCTCCTTTTTATCATCACCACTTTGTTTCCTGCTTCTGCTCTTCTCTGACTTCTCCTAAGCTTCTTGTCTGCTAAAAGACCGTTCAAGAAATAATTCACCCAACAATTACAATTCTGTCATCATTTCTCGCCCTCAAGTAGTTCCAAATCTGATTCTTGTTTTGGGTCAGCATAGTATTTGTTTTTTCTACTATGGTATTCAATGGTGACCCAAAACAGCCTGGTTAAAAACCTTTTTCAGAATATCTTCCTTTGTGTTTGGGTGAGTAAATGATGACAGAATTTTTGCTTTTGGGTGAACTATTCCTTAAATACCAGACTGGACTTTGAGAGGCACATCCCAAAAATAACTAACATTTTACTACAGTTAAAAAATGTATTATTATTTCACCAAAATACTCTTTTATGGTATTTTTGATCAAATAAATGCAGCCTTGATGAGACACCATACTGAAAACGTTGATGTCTGTATTACAAATAACACAATATGTCCTACTCACAACTGTTTTAAGAGAAGCATCTCTGCCCTACACAGTCTCTCTCTGTATTGATTGCTGTTGAATAAGTTAAGTGAATCAGTCACTGGTGTAATCAGATGTGTGAAGCGGTGATGTTTAGGAATTAACCGAGTTAATGGTGCGTTCTCCTGGGAAGCGCTAAAGGGCTATGCACATTAAACTGTATTGCACTTGACAGGCAAACACTTGTCAAAAGTCGCTCTTGTGCTGCTCCTAGAGGCTCCATGATGTTATTTATTAATTTTCTCCTGTGTCTGTGTGCTTTATAAACCTGTAAAGAGTTTTATGTTTACCCTTGTCCTTCTGTTTCTCTTTTATTTATCTCCATCCTACACTTGTCTCTTGCTCCCTCGGCCCATGGTTATGCAACAGAGTGACTGAATTAATGATCAATGTTGATACAGGGCAGACAAAACAACTCTGTCTTTTCTGATGCAAACATCTGAAATGACACTGATAGGCACAGGAAGCTACCGTATGCTCAGAAGAATGACATGAAACTGCACACTTATTCACTGTGGCGTTTGAGTCACTTTTAGTGCATATTGAAGCTCAATTATGTTTTCATGCTTTTTTAATGTAAACTTCAGTTTGGAGAGTACTTAATTTAATCTGTAACATTAACATTAACAGCAGTTGCGGTCTCGTGTGCATTATGGGAAAAACATTTGTTGCAATTTTTTATCCACTGTAATCTCAGTTTAAAAGAAAGGGTGCGTGTGCAAATGTGCGGTGAGTTTATGAAAATCTTTTCCCGTTCTAGTCATGTAGGAACATGTAACAGCTACAGGGAAGGTAGTTTTTTATTTATTTATTTTTACATTTTCAGTATTTGACCAAAGTTGGAAAAAAATATGACAATTTTTGTTGGGTGTATAGTATATTTTATTAAAATGTTCTTCAAAATTGTTCTTTTAAGAGCTGTACACTGAAAGGTTCTTTGGGGAAATAGTTTTTGCTTAGAAACCCTTTATTTTTATAAGTAAAATTGGAATGCACCAATATTACATTTTCTGGCTGATGCAACAAAACCATAATTAAAATTCAAAACAATTTTGGTTTAATAAAACAAAAGTATGGTGTACATTTTAGGATGTTCTCAGACCTCAGTCATAAAATGAAAAGGCGTCATGCCTCAGACTAAAAGGACTTTGTCAATGGACCAAACGGCATTGTGACTGAAAGGCTTCAGGGTCTCTGAAAAAACGACGTCTGGAGTCAGGTCTCGTACAATCAGGTATAGGGTGAAATGGACTCAGATTAAAAGGCATCAGATAAAAAGTCATCCCAAGCAAAGTGGTAGTGTGGAACTGTTGAGGATGGCAGAAGGAGATAAGCTGCTTCTGATGTTGTTTATTACAGCAGTTTTAATTAAATGCAAAACTAATTTGAATGTATGCATAGGATAACATGCATTTCACGAGTATTTTGTGCATGTTTTAAAAAGTTAGTAATAGTGTAATCCTCAACAGTTCCAAACCACCACTTGGGCTGCGTGTGTATAACGTCACAACTCACACTCCACCGAGTCTAAAGCCTTTTAATCGGAGTCCGTTTCGCTTTATGCCTAATTGTAAGAGACGTGACATGGTTATGCCATTAGGTCCATTGACAAAGACTTTTTAGTCTGAGGAATGAGGCCTTTTCATTTTATGACTGAGGTCTGAGGACGTCCTAAAATGTACACCATACAAAAAGCTAGAATCAGTCATTTTAAGTGATATTAGGCATATTTCAGATTTTTATTTTAACACATGGGTGGAATTATTCATATTTTTGTTGCATTTTATTCATATTTGATAATAAACAGAAAAAAAAGATAGATTTTGATACATTTTTTCCATGCTTTTTTTTTGCAAAGTCTGTTATTTAAGATCTGTTTGGTTCACGGTCGTGCTAACAGGGGAAAAAAAATATTTTATTATTTTTTTTTTTTTAAGGTTTTATTTATTTGAAGGGAGGAAATATGTCCAGGATACCTGGATTACGACCTTATGGGGTTAATAAAAGCTGTTAACTGAATGTTAGATTATAGAAAAAGTAATCGCGGACTGATTTAAACATACAAGTAGTTCCGGCAATGTGTTATTACTTTGGAGTGGTTATTATTCGAAAAGAACGAACCTGCAAATGTCTCAACCGACCAATCAAGCATTCCAGAGAGCCGTGTAATAATATGGGATATTGTATAAGAGCTGTGCAATGTGCGCTTTAAAGGAGCACAAGCGTTTTAAATATTCATTTTTGATTCTGTTAAATATACATAATATACTAGACTGAATGTACATTTATTATTTTATAAAACTTTTTATTAACACTTTATTTTAAGGTGTCATAATACAGAGTATTTACCTACAGTATAGGTACTTCGTAATAGCCCTTGTACTTACATGAAATAAAATGTACTTATCATGTTCCTACGTTATGGAACAGCTTGTAATTTACTGTTTGTAATTATGTAGATATAAAAGGCAACTACTTTTACATAAGTCTTTTACACTTTATTTTAAGTAGCTTATGTCTGCAAAATATTTTGTCATTTTATAATTATGTAATTAGGTATTACATATGTTTAAACTGTGTACTAATAAGTTAACCTAAAAAAGGTTAAGTGTACAGTATAGCTACACACGATGAAGTACACTGAAGTACAATCTTCATACACTTTATTTTAAGTAGCTTATGCCTGTGTAATATTCTGTAATTCTAATGTAACAGTAGCAGGCTATTATATTCTAAATAATTACTACTGTAAGGACACATTCCATAACTTAGTTACACGGTAAGTTCATTTTTTTTTTATGCAAGTATAACAGCTATTACTAAGTACTTACTAGGTAATTACTCTGTATTACAGACACCTTGAAATAAAGTGTTACCAATTTATTTATTTTTTTATTAGTCAAAACTTGACATTATTTGGGTTATAGAATAGTTAAAATGGTCATTTAAAAAAAAAAAAGTTATCAGTCATTGATTTTGTTAAAATGAACAAAAAAACACTAAGCTAAATGTTTCTCTAATGTAATATCCGAATTCCAGCTGCTGATTCTATTAACTTTTCGAAGAAAAATGTCTTAATGGAATACGCAAAGGTAAATGTTAATGCAGAGAGGGGCCTGGTCCTCAGACCCAACATTAGCTGCAGTCCCACATCCTTGTGTGTCCATATTTGTATTTGTGGGCATGTACAAGGTTATGATTGATCATTTTAAACCTTTAGACAAGATGGCCTAATCACAGCATGTGTTCACCTTCAAGAAGTAAGTGTGACTTTCTCCCTTTTACTTCTGTGTCTCTCTCGGTTATTCAGAGGCTGTCTGGCAGTGACACACACTGGCTCACCTCATTCCCATCTGTTCTCCCCTTAATGCAGCTCACAGTGTTGGGGGAGAGAGGGAAGTGACCCCTGCTCACCTCTACTCGATACTCTACAAACAAATCCATGCTCCTGACCACATCCTCCTGCTGAACAACCCCAGGGGACACACACTGAGCTGAAGGCCACAACAGGTCAAATAACCGCTGATCTAGAGCCAGTGTGACGCTCCCTGCCACAGATTCAAAGACCTTTAGCACTGCCAAATTCAGTTCATGTCCCTCTGCTGAGGTTAATACACAGCTAACTCACTGCTAGCTGAGAGCATCATTTTTTTGGATTATCATTGTCTTCCACAAAGTTTTCACGTATTAATAATACACAAAATAAAAGGGCTATATGTATATACACACACACACATATACATATATATAATAAATAAACTGCCAAAATAAACTTCTCTTTTTATTTAATTTTATATTCTAACATCATTGTTATTATTATAATTATTATTATATAATATTGTTTATACAGCAAAGACATATTTAAACTAGGGCTGTTTTGTCATTAATTGCACCCAAAATATTTATTTTGTTTTCATAATATATGTGTTAATTGTATGATGTGTATATAAATACATGCAAATGATTTTATATATTAAAGAAAAATTTACTGTTTATATATCAAATATATTTATATATAATATAAACTATATAATTATATAGGCTACATATAAAATATATGCAGCACGTGTTTGTATTTTTATATATTTTGTATTTTAATAAATATTATATAAATTAGATGCTTTTATTTCAGATGTGATTAATCATTTTAGAGTATTAATTCAAACTAATAAAAAGTGCCAGTAAAGACATTTATAATACTATAAACCTTTTATGTGTTAATATGTGCTACTTTTATCTTTAGATTCATCAAAGAATCCTGAAAAAGTTAATCATTGTTTCCACAACAATATTAAGCAGCACAGATGTTGTTGATGTTGATAATAATAATATTAAATGCTACTTGAGCAGTAAATCATCATATAAGAATGCTATCTGAAGGAATGTGTCAGGAGTAATGGTGGTGAAATTTGCATCATGGGATTAAATTACATTTTTAAATGGATTCAATGGATGTCTCACTGCTCTTTATATATTTTTGAACAAACAAATGCAGTTATTAGAGACAAAAACCCAAAACAGTAGATAACAGTAATCTGAACATTTTTTTGTTTTGTTTTTGGAGTCATCAGCCAATCAGCACCTGTGGCTATAAAGCGATCTGTCACATGACTTACACTCTTACGATTAGCTCACACACAGCCACACATACACACAAGAAGTCCTTTACACAATCTGACATGGCTGCATTCGAAACTGAAATGGAAATGAAGCGCTAGTTTCAGCTGAGCCTGGTTTCTCCTAGGGTTTTTTCTTCATTATTCACAGATGGAGTTTTGGTTCCTTGCTGCTGTCGCCTCTGGCTTGCTTAGTCGGGGACACTTAATTTCTAGCGATTATTGTCGATTATAAAAATGTAATTGAAAATGAGCTGATTTAGGCAACGACTTACCTCCATTCAATAATAAAATGCTGTTAGCTGAAAATTGAGTGTTTAATCTTGTCATTATACATTATACACTCTATTCTGCAATACTGTTTAGTGCTTTGACAGAATCTGTATTAAAATCAATTTATAAATAAAGGTGAATTGACTTAAGTGGCTTTAGAAATAATGTAGGAAATAAAAAGGGTTTTATTGTTCTTTTATTATTGGAACTATTTTGTATAATACAGTGAACTTTAATGTAAAGCCACAGTTCCAAACATTCAAGGTATGCCACAGTTGTCATGCCAAGATGCCTAGATCTTTGAGTTAGGGCTATGTGTGTGAGCTGACACTGTGTGTGAGCCAGTACAGATGAACCATCAGGATGGGCTAAGATTGCCCACTGAACTCTGTGACTCTAGGTTTGACTTGCGGCAGGCATTAGGACATGATCTGGATCTCTATTGATTCCCTCTCTCTTTCTCTCCCCTCAGGACACATGTGGTATTGAGTTCCCTTGTGAAGGGATCAGACAGCGGGCAAAGAGTCAGCTCAGGAAGCATATGGGTGAGTTTATAATTACTTTACTCCATATTCACACTGTGTTTGCGTTCAAATCTACAGGCCTCCAATGTGTTTCAGGTCTGCCTTTTACTCTGTTCTCTTCCTATTATCTAGATTATTAAAAAAGCAAATCACTGTTAAGCGCTATCACTTTATTTTAAAAAAAATTTTGAATAATAAAAATAATAATAATTCAAACGTAATAATAATAAATCAATTTACTCCTTTATTAGAGAAGTGTTGAATTATGGTGAAACTCTGCCCCCTTGTGGTCACACTGTGTCAGCAACACTGGCTAAGCGCTGCACTAACATTTATATTATTTAAAATATATCTTAATTTAATTTAATAAAAATATATTTTAATTTATTATAACATAATAATGGGAGCATACAGAAAATATATTGTATAACTCATCTATTTTATTGTTAATCACCTCTTGTGAAATGTTGACTTGCAGTTTACTTCAAATCTCAGTTATTTAATATTAATGAAACAGTCATCTAGTCATCATGAGCGGTATAACCAAATCAGGTATCAATCAGTTGAAGTACTGTATGTACAGATCATTATGTGTTTTCCTACCTGGTCTCATTGCACAAATGTACCTGGGTGCATTTTTCAGCAAGACACAAAATATGTACCAAGAAGTACATATCACTGCAGTTTTCAAAAGAAATGAACACTAGAGGCAGTAAAACTCTGACACCTCTTTTTCCTTTTCAAACTGTGGCCAGATGTGCGTAAAGGTACGTAAAACAGTGTTGCACAGAATGTGCACAGAGGTACATATTTTCACGTGACCAGGTTGTGTTTTTCTCTTAGTCTTTGTCCTTAGCACATCATTCTGCTGTTTGTTCACAACCATCGTTCATGACAGACGGTTTGGATTTCCTGTTTTTTACTGTAATTCCTGCTTCTCTCACACAGCATGATGACTAACTAACTCTCAGGAAGTAACAGAGCTCCTCTTTAAATTAACTTGTTTTTAAGTCGTCTGAATCGATGGGTTTTTTAAACGATTTAAGGCCCCCAATTTCTGTTATATGATATTGTATATCTGTATTGTATATTCTCAGACCCCCTAGCACCACCTTATGGCTTCACACTTCTGTGGTCTAAAAAATAGCAGTGTAATATTTGTGATACAGTAACAATGCACTGCAATAACAGCCAAGCATCTGTCAAGCTCTCGCTCTCATTTTGTAATTCAGAAACAATTTCATTTTTGTAAGTTAATTGATTAATATTCAGTGATAAAGTGAAGACTCCTATTGTGATGTCAAGAAAATTGATAGGTATTCTGAGTTACTGTCATTACATACTAGAAAGGCAGTAGTTACACTGCCAGTGTGTACAAAATATCATTTAAAAATGATTGATGGGGCACCCTGGACTCTCAGGTATAGATTATACAGCATATTTTATGAAATATGGCAGTGGCCTGCTGAAATATTCTGAATGTCCACTAAGAGGCGCTGTTGATCTTTTTTTCTGGTAAGAAAAGAAAAGGGATAAAAACATCTTAGAAGAAAAGCATACCAGTGCACTTCAGCAAAGTCAACAAAATGTGATTTTTAAATGGAGAGGCCATTAAAAGGCAACCTGCAGTTTGCTTGGGTTGTGTTAAAAGTAGCTTTACTGAAGGATAAAGACTGGTGATCGAACTTTAGATGCAGCTAGTAATTAGATGACGGCATCTAAAACCCTTTTCTTCCCACGAAAGTCATTGAATGCAGTGCAATTATGAGGAAATCTGCTGCAACAGGTGCCATTAAAGTCTATATATATATATATATATATATATATATGCGCAACCTTGCATTTAAATCTGTATGGCCACATTTTGGAGTCATGTTTAAACTAGTTCCATGTTAGCCAGAAAACGTCAAACCTGCTAAAAAGTGCCTTTTGTGCCATAAACCAGATTTTCATTCAGGCTCTCATTCAAACTGCCCAAACAGCCACCCACGTCATCTCCACCGAAGACATCACAGCAATCAGTCATAATAATAAAAGCACATACAATTTGAAGATTACACAAGCCGCAGACACACAATCAGCACCTTGGTCCTGAATGTCAGCGAGAGAAACTGAATGCTTTCTGGCTGAATAGAAAAGTGCCTACAAAGACAGAACGAGGCTCACATAGCGGTGCTGATGATGTAACGGTAAAAATGGCTAGCTGCTTCAGATTCCTTGGTCTACTGATCCCAAGACCACACTGAAAAATGTGTTGTGACAGCTCCGCTTTAGGTGCTGTTTGAGAATGTATTTTTTTGTAGCTTTATAAAATTAGGGGGTGGACTCTTTTAATGATGTCCTTACTACTTTTCTGGGCCTTGAACGTGCCATGCAGGGACAGAAAGCTCTCAGATTTTATCTTAAATATCTTTATTTGTGTTCTGAAGATGAACGAAGAGATTAAGGGGGGGGGGGGAACTATCCCTTTAAATATACTGTCCAATTAATCATGTATTTGTAAATAGGCATCTAGATTTTGATGAAAGAGACTTTTTCCTTTGCAGTCAAGGTGAATTGACTATTTGTCATCCAGTAATGTGTATCTCTGAGTGAAAATTCAATACAAAAAATGTAAAAGGCGGGTCTTTGTAAGATTAGGAATTAATTGTAAAACTCAAAGGTTTTTACAATGCAGTGTTGTTTTGGACATTCGTGACTTTTTTAGTTCTTTAACACACCTTGGCTGTTCACAGACATGCAGTGATAATATAACAACATGCTTCTTTTGGAATTTTGTCATTTATCTCAATTACGTGCACATTTTTACCATAGTTTTTATCAGCAAATACACCTACTTTTGGAACTTCACTAAAGCATAAATCTATATATAAGGTAGAATATTAAGAAAATTTGAGATTGTATAGTATTTGGAGCAGATTGCAGCCATCTGGTGTAAACAGAATAATAAATGGACTTTTTCTCAAGTCGTGTTATGACGATGATGGCCAATAGATGTGTTGGAAAGTTGTATGCATCCACCCACTGCGCACAAATTCTTGATTTTACTCTTAGAAAATAAACATTTCGATATTTATTTAGACATTATTCAGCTATTATTTGTCAAAGTTTGGACATGTCTATAAATCATTTTGAGCCATAATTTGTGCAAAAATTCTTCCAGTCATAGACTCCCATTCTTTTGATCTCGTCTGTCAGTGTGAGAGTATGTGTGCAGATGGTTGTTGATATTTTACACTCTGGATTATTGTATCAACCCTTTAATTTTTAATGTGTTCGTTCAAAATTACAGCAGATATATAGATTCTCTTGAACTTTATTTTCACTTTACATTTCCTGTGTGATCGTTTCATTTTGACTGCGAACAGCCAAGTTGTGGCATTTTTGTTTTATGTTTTTATTTTATTTTTTGTAGACCCCTACAAAGTATACATTTGATTCCTTATAGGAGTACAAACTGCTCATAAAAAACATCACCATAATCCACTTGACACCAGTCAATCAATTATCATCTATTGAAGCAAATCAATCAATCAAGATGTTTCAACTTCAAACCGCTTCTGGCTAAAATAAGAGTCCTCAATCCATAATATTGCTTTCTCCAGTAAAAAAAAAAAAAAAGTTATCTTTTAGAGAAACATGCATAGATCAAACATCATTTACAAGTGTCTAAAACAAACACGTCTTTGGATTTTGATGTGAGAGGACAAATAGAGGAAGCATTATTATCAACTTTATACTTATATTTGGGTCAAAAGAAGTATCATATAAAAAGGCCTTAATTATGAATTTGTTATATATCAAAAACACAGGTTTTGATTTCATGAGTTAACTGATATACAGTACTGGAGTCCGTTGGATTGCTTTGTGGGTTTTAATCAGCTGTTTGGACTCTCGTTCTGACGGTACCCATTCACTGCAGAGGATCCACTGGTGAGCTAGTGATGTATTGCTCAATTTCCAAATTTCCAACAAACTCACCTCTTGGATGCCCTGAGGATGAGCACTTCTTTTCTTTATTAATTTAATTTTGTAGGTTCTACAGCTAGTGTCAAAGGAGACCTGAATATGAAAGTTATTACATTTTTGATTTAAAGATGCTAAAGAATATATGCACCAATGAATTATTCACAGCGAATGTGTATTCAGAAAGCAAACAGGGTCACGTTTAATTTCCTGACTGAAAACATTATAAAAAAAGCAATCAGCTACTCAAATTTTGATAAGCTGACAGTCACTCAGTGTCTGTTACTGTTTACGCCACCATGGGGTGTTATTCCATATAATGAACTCCGCATCTCATATCCATATTACATTTCTATGCTATTTTGATTGTACCCTGTTCTGCATAATGTGTTATTCCACATAACTGTAACTGTAATTGTAACACTTCCACACTATTACAGTCCCCCTGAGCACTCTACAAAGGTTTTATTCATTATATAAGGACATGGCAAACCCATGTCCTTCCCCGCAAGCATGCCATTGTGGCTTGCATTTAATAGAAGCAAACTTATCTGACTGAATGAAATGAGCTTGTGCTAAGAGAGGGAACAGTGCGTGTTTATCTGTGGAAGCGACTCCCACCAGGGACATTATATGCAAAGGGGGAAGTCAATGAGTTGCTGTTGGCACTTTTAGCACAAATCGTACTATTTATCTGTATTTTTGGTCTCAGTGCTCTGAACTCTTGCATGATTTAGTCTCACTAAGCACCTTATAGACTAAATATTTTCATTTTCGTCTTGCTTGATCGTATGTTTTAAAAAGAGAATTAATTAATTATGCGTATTTGAATTTAAAATATGCGTCATTTAATTTAATTTAATTAAACTATGTAACTTTTAGCCCTCTAGTGGTTGAAGAACAAATCTGCAAGGATGATTTTGTTTCGTTATGTAAGTTGTGCTTTAGCTCCGCTGTTCTGTATGATTTAGGCTTATGGCTTGAATTGCACATGGGATTGTTTTATTAATGCAAATGTAACTAACAACATCAAAACTCTGAAAAAGTCTGAAAACAAAGCATTTGAGCAGGTACAGTAAGTAGCTATATTCTGCATTTGTTTCAGTTGTTTTAAAATAAAGTTACAAAAGTTTAGCAACACTGACATACAGTACAATATAACGTTTGCTTTTTATATCAGATAACAGTGAAAACTATAACTTGGCAAGGCTGTTCATAGACAAACAGATCAATGTTTGGAGATTGTTTTGGTTTGCAATATAAACATTCTTTAGTGAATCTAGTCAGTGCACAACAGAAGTCGTGCTGTGCTAAGTATGTTAATTCATGTTTTATTATCAGTGGGCAGTCAATGCTGCGGAGCCCGGGGAGCAGTTGGGGAACGGTGCCTTGCTCAAGGGTCTCACCTCAGTCTTGGTATTGGGAGGGTAGCAAGGATGCTGGTTATTCTCTTCCCCCACTGACAATCCCTGCTGAACCTAGGACTTTAACCTGCAACCTTTGGGTTACAAGTCCAACTAACTATATTAGGCCACGATACTGGATATCAGTGGGGTATCTCAATTTACATACTGTATAGGGTTGGGCGATGTCAACCGATTTGGCATCGTACGATGTCTAATGTGAAACATCGCGATGGACGATGGTATCGTCGTCGCCATAGGTGGCGGGTTAGTTGTAAATAAAACACCAAGCCCCGCCCCACGACT
>JAUCMT010000154.1:15543384-15560329 GCA_032357475.1 Enteromius thamalakanensis | reverse complement strand
CGCTCGCTTATTAATGGCATAGATTTGCCGCCATAGATTAAGTGTGTTTTTCGCGAGCTGGTTGCTGCTGCTGCGGCGGCGCGGAGCATCGCAATGCCGACTCAGCATCGTGATGTCTATCGACCATCGGCGATGGACGATGGCATCGTCTATCGACCCAACCCTAATACAGTACATATTTTTTTTTACCAAAGCGCCATCTAAGTCTTCTGTCACTGCAACTTCCGGAACAGGCAAACACAAACACACACACACAAACAATATTGTATGTCTGATCAAAAAATATATTTAAAAGATTATTTTTGCATAATTAATGGTTTATCCTATCCACCTGCAAACAATCATAATGCGCCTTTTTATTACTCGACCCATAGATTATCCTCAGCAACTGCTCATATAACCGCCATCCGTGCATCACTACTGCGCAGACTTCAGAAGCATCACTGGGGTGTCAAATTGGCAAGTTGAGGGGACAAATGGGTTGAAATTTGTATTTGTCAATTATGTGAGAAGGATACGTTTCATACGAGATCTGGCAACCGGACAACCTTGGAAACTATTAAAGTGATTATTCATATAATGAGGTTAGAGTTTTACCAGAGGTGTATGTAGAAAAATATTTAAAAGAAAATGTTTATAGCAAGATTAACAATATGGGAGAAATATTTAAATGGGAAGATGAAAACTGGAAACGCATTGGATATTAATATCACTAGTAGAACTCTGTTCTGAGTGAACCTTGCAACAAAGTTCTCTGTTAGCTGGGTATTTATTTACAAAAATGAATCATACGTAATGTCAAATTAACAGATACGCTTTTCAATCTTTCAAGCTCCAGCGGATCCCTCCTCGAGGACTGTTGTTCTCCATGACCAGCCTGTAATGCAGGATTGCTTTTCATGATTGCATATACATGTATGTAACATACATACAATGTATGATATTTTATGTGGTTACTTCTAGTGCTTATTTCCTGTCACTTGCTTTAGACCTGCTTAATTCCTTAGGTTTCAGAAGAGCTTCCATTTCTCTTGAGAGATCTGTTTCTGCTTGCATCCAAGAGTCTTATTTGAATCAGAGCGACTGTAAACACTTCTGCTTGTTCTGGTGAAATGCTGCTGATTTCAGCCTCAGGCTGCGCTGCGGAGCACTGCAGTTTCACAATCGAGGTGGCTCCGACTGAGTTTGATTGAATTACAGTCAGCAATACAGTGGACATGTCCCCGAGGACTACAGTAAATCTAATCACCTGCTTGTGGAAATGAAAAGGCATGGCACTACCTGCCAGTGTCTATGTGTGTGTGAGTGGGTGGGGGGTGAAAGAGAGAGCGGCCACCTCTGGTATAGTGTGTGTGCAGCACAGGAACATAATAAATACTGGAGAATTGGAGCAGCGGGAAGGACAGGTGTTAAATGGACATCGAGGGATTTGAGAAAGGGAAGAAAAGAGAGTGACAGAAGTATAATAGAATAAGAAAAGCCTAGGAAGGAAGTCTAGAATAAGGCAGAAGGACAGAATGAAGCTTGAGTGGGTGAATGGGGATAAAAACGACTGGCATTATGGCCGTTTGTTGACTGTGAGAGACCACACTGACTGCATATACAACCTTTAATCATTATCTCTCACCTGTAAACAGAAAAAAACGCTAAAATGTAATGATTGAAGTCTTGCTTGATGGAATGGGGGAAGCGGCGAGAGGTTTTTGTCTGTACGTAATGTCAAAGGGGTCAATCACATAACGATTGATGTGACTTGTCATGTATTTTGGGGATACATTGACCCATGATTCAGTTGTGGATTGTCAGGTTAGGCGCCATTGATTTTAACACAAATGAATATGAGATGCTGAAGGTTGGACTGTATGAAGACATTATGTCATTTTCACAACTTAGAATTTTCAAAACTCTTTACAGGAGTTTTTGTCTACTTAAAGGGATTTATTTTTTGTTTGAAAAGATGTTTCAATTGGTATTTTGTAAAACAACATATCATTCCATTGAATGCATGTACTTCTATCCCCTCACTGCCCCATTTCATTCCTATCAAACATTAAATATGCCACTTATCTGACTAAGATCTAACACAAGAACACAGGGAAAACATAATACAGCATTAAACACCAACTTGCTGTAAAACAAAAAACATGCTTGATATGATTTTTTACTTTTCTCATGAAAACCCAAGCAAATTATTCAGGGAAATGGAAGTCCCTTACCAGTTATATTATTTATATTTGTGTAATTATCTATATTTAGTTTGTGTAATAAATGGAATAAGAAATGATCACAAATGTAAATGGCTGGCATACAATTTAATGTAATCTATGCAATTTATTTATGCAATCTGGTTTTTGTTTTTTTTGTTGCAATTTGATTTTATTATAACAGTTTCAAGTATACAGTACAATTTAAAAAATTTGGGTTCAGTAATATACAGTATATATAGTGCCCTCCACTAATATTGGCAACCTTGGTAAATCTGAGGAAAGGTGGCTGTGAAAATAAATCTGCATTTTTTTATCCTTTTGATCTTCCGTTCAAAAAATTCAAACAATTCTAACCTATCATTAAATTAAAACAATTGAAAATAGTGAGAAATTCTTGTGACAGAATAAATGTTTTTCTCTAACACTTGTTGACCATAATTATTGGCACTCCTAGAATTTTTAATGAGTAAAATATCTCAGAAGTATATTCCCATTCATACTCACAGTTTTGAGCACTCAAGGCTGATTATGGACATTAAATTATCCAGCCGCAGTTTCTTGTTTCAATTAGAAATTAGATGTATATTTATGATGTGCAGCAAAAGATAATTGAACTTCCCCAATTACTGAAGTGGCTTTAAGAAAAGAGCTAGATCAGTGAAAATTTCCATTTCCACCATCAGGAAAATAATTAAGAATTTCCAATCAACATCCAATTTTAGGAAGCTGCCTGGAAGAGTTGTTTCTCTATCATCCTAATACACGACGAGGAGAAGAGTTTAAGTGGCTAAAGACTCAAGGACCACAGCTGGAGAATTACAGAAAATAGTTGAGTCTCAGCTACTACATCAGCACATGTTGTTCAGGAGGGTTTAAGAAAAATTCTCACTCATCCTAAAAAACAATCTCCAGCATTTTGAGTTGTCAGACAGGACTGGAACTACAAATGAAAAAAAAAGAGCTTTTTAGCAACACTCAAGATGGTGAACACAGGGATAAAAAGTACTCCATGTGTAAAATGAAATATACTGCTGTGTTTTTGATATTGTGGGTCTATATTTCTGCTGGGGGTCCTGGACATCTTATTTAGACACATGGCATCATGGATTCTGTCCAATACCAACAGATAACAAATCAATAAACTTATAATAAACCATGGTTGGGTCTTCCATTGGGACAATAATCCAAAACAAGCATCAAAATAAACACAATAATTAGTCACTGAACACAAAATTAAATTTCATTTCCTTAATATTGTAGAAATTGTAATACATTTAGCTTTCAGGATTCCTTTGTGACATTTTTTTAATATGCTGTTGTCTCCTGTGTTTAATGGTGTTTTTCATTTGCATATTATTTTAACTGGAATATTGTGTAATTTGCTTGTTTGTTTTGGTCAGATATATTCTTTTTTTTTTTAAGTGTCAGAAATGTTGGCCCTCACAGTAATAACAACAACAACAACAACAATAATAATAATAATAATAATTTCCAAATTCATAAAACATGAATTGATCTAAAGCAGAGTGAAATTGACAGTCCGAGTGAATAGTGTGTGCGTGCATGTGTTTGTGTGTGTGCTCAACGGACAGTTTCAGTTTAAGATAAAGCAGCTTATTATTTTGGCTTCAGTGGTTTGATTTAAATCTTGTCAATAGCGTTCTCTACTCTCTCCCCCTGTATTATTTATGCTCGGAGGCTGCATTGGCCCAGCACTGCCGTATTTTCTGCCTGTAAGTGTTTGTAGTAACCTACTCATTGAACCAGTAAATTGATCTGACAGATGCTGATGCTCTTATATTGTACGCCTTTAAGCAAAGTTTTGGCAGATAGCATCAGATTAGGCTCAGGCTGTGGACTGCCAATAAGCGGAGTCTGCAGTCTAACCATCTCTCAGGAGTCCGTCTGAGTGCTGCCGGTGGAGGCGTCATAAATCATGTGATTGATTTGTTCTTTTTGACTAGCGTAGCACCTTTACTAATCTCCAATAGCATCTACTCAATGACCAGCGCAACACAAGTCTACATCTTGTTACATCTCATGAGTCAAGTGCATTTAAAGCAGGTGCTCCTAGATCTAAATCTGATTAACACAGAAGTGCAGATTTGTCAAGATGTATACATGCAGCACATTTATTTATAAAGTTGTGGTCTCCAAAGGTTATGCTCTACGTACACACATAAAAAAGTTGTAATAATGTTGATGTATTTACTAATGTGAGCAGGAAAAACTGATGAATGTGAGAAGATTATCCCAAAATGCTCATTCATAATTCAAAATCACAACATCCTAATGTGAACCTGATGCTTCCTTAAAAAGTAAGAGTGAAATTATCCTAGTGGGCATTTTGTTTATTTATTTTTGGTTAAACCTTTAATTTAGTAGCATGCACTGCATTTTAATGTTCAATTTGCAGTCACATTGAAACTTTTTTTGTTGAAAATATTTGAAATTACACTTGAAAAATATTTTCAGTAATAGAATGTTTCAAATGAAATAAGATGTGTTAAAATGAAAAAAAAAAATAAATAAATAAATAAATAAAATGATCCTGATATATTTACACTACAGTAAAAATAAGAGTATTGTCTTTGCAATAATAGTAGTTTACAGGCTGTTTGTACTATGTAGTGCAGCGGCAGATATTGTCACCTTACAGATATCTTTAAATTATCATTTATTTTAAAATTTTTAAATGGATGCCTACCACCTACCGTATATATATCAAAATGTAGGTTTTGATTAGTAATATGCATTGCTTCAGGACTTCATTCGGACAACTTCAACCGTTTAATTTAGTTTCGTTAACTTAGCATTGTTCGTTTCGATGCTATTTATATTTTTGTGAGAGTAGGTATGAGCGTAAACGCATACTTTTCAAACTTCGGAAATACGCTGACGTTTGAAACGCCCCAGGCAACTCTTGATTGGTCAAATGCCACGGTGTCGCCATCTGTGACGTAGACTGATTTCTGCTGATTGGCTGGACGAAATCCATGCGCTTACACAAGCTCACGGAAAGTCACGAGACCGCTATAATAAATAATTGATTAACTTACCAAAATAGTTCCTTGCCCGATAAAGGGTTAAAGTTTCGTTTTTTTATTTGCCCCCTCAGATTCCAGATCAAATATTGTCCTATCCTATAACAAACAACTATAGAAAGCTTATTTATTGAGCTTTCAAAAAATTGACCCATACGACCCATACAAAATAGAAACCAGTTGCTGTACATTATGGCATTTTTACAGTATTTTGATTAAATAAATGCTTCTGACCCCAAAGTTTTGAACGGAAGTGTATGTTTCCAGAGTCGTGCTTTGTTCCACTTAAAGCCAATACACTAAGCTCTTATGGTAGTTTGAGAACCACTCATGTAGTTTACCCAGTTTCTAAAAACATGTTAATCTGTAGATGCTGCTGGTGAGTATTTGCCGTGTGTAAATATATGTGCAGTGGATCACCTTTGGCAGATGGCAATAGTAGCATGCGTTTCTGCAGAGTGCTGGCTTACTCAGTCTGTGCAAGACATTTAGTGAGTTTGCTTTTGCAATTTCTCTTTATTTGACAATTTTCAGGCACGGAGTGTAAAGTATTAAAGCAGATCAGAGCTGCTTTCCATTTAAAAATCAGGACCTTGGCTGAACTGTGCCTTTTCAGCAGCTCCTGGGTGTTATTATGGACTAGATAATGTCTTGAAAATTGTGTGATAGTAACATCACAAATTGTATCTGTTTAAAGTTAATACATCCCGTGCGGCACATATTGATTTCCAGGCTGCGATTTAAACCAGAAAATAACAAACACTAATAGGTCTTTCATGGCCTTGTTTAACCATCCTGAGTCTCACAAGCTTCCATTTTGTTTTGTTCCCAATTTCAGTCTGGCCTTAATGCAAATGCAGCCCTTCTGTCTGAACAGTTTGTGTGTGGAACCATCAGTTAACTGCTGTAGGCAGCTGAGTTGATGACAACACGATGCACTAGAATTGAAGAAATAACTGGAGGATAAATGCTGAGAAGGAATGACAGCTGCCTGCACTTAAGTAACTGAAGTAATGATTCTGCTTTCATATCTGTTTACACGGAGATAAAAGCTCTAATATGGTAAATATCTTTAAAGAAGTATTTTTTTTTTCTTTTTTTGTGAATTGTGTCATCATTTACTTATGATTTATCCTCTTTTAGGGAGGATAAAATATAATATTTACAAACACAAGTCAATGGTGCTCAAAACAAAAATGCCTTTAATATCTGTGAGAGAAAAAACAAAACAAAAATTAAAACAAAAACAAAAAAAAAACATGCTGGTCTGCAATAGACAAGTGGTTGAGTATATGATCGAATTTTCATATTTTTGGTAAACTATCCCTTTAAGTCTGACTCCTATTTTTCCAATAAATCTTGCCATTCCTAGAGCTACAATGGAAATTTTTTTGAAACTGAAATGCTCTAAAATGGCAGCTTGGCCAGACTAACTTTGCGAAAATAATGTAGTGTCAAAGGAAGTATGGGTGTGCCCAGGCTAGTCGGAAATATGCCCTACATCAAATCCAACCCTAAACTTACCGACAGCATTAACAAATGCAAAACTGATATAAAAAGGCAATTGTTGATGCAGCCATGGCATTTCAACTTCTTTTTACACAGATTTAAACTGTTTTGTTGATCTGAAGTCACACAGGATCCAAAACAGAGCTTCTTGTCTCTTTAGTACATCTCTTTAGTACATCTCTGACCCCTAGTGTAATTTAAGGAACTTTTTTTCTCAGAGTTTTCACTCCATGTGCAATTGATCGTGCAGCAAATTTGGGCCCCTTGATTGGATTGGTTTTAAATGTGTGTCCCCATGGCAGTAGATATTGAAAAAAATAGCATAAATTGAGTATTAACAGGTTTGCAGAGCGCATATAATAAGCATGACTGTTGCAGTGGAGTCTGATGAGATGTTTTATTGCTGTGCTCACACACAGTGTATTCCCCACAGCCTTTGTTGGTTTTTCACTGTGGCTCCAGCTTCATTTGTTCTGCTGGGCCTGGCTGCCTCTCACACCTCCACCCGGCTCTCTTTCTGTCGGGAACGCTATGAATGGCTGTGAATTTTAAACGCTGGATTAGAATCCCTGAGAGAGAAAGGCAGCAGGGAGCTTTACAGGCAGTAGCGTGCTAATTTGTAATTTTCGAACACAAACCCAACATATTCTAGCTGTAGGTTGGTCCTTTAACCCCAGAATGCTGATCTGCTGAGTAAAAGTCAAAATATTTGTGTGCCAAACTATGAGTGAAAACACGAGCAGATAAGTTTAGAGATATTTAGAGGAAATTGTTCGTATTACACTCCCCATGGAGTAAATTCACAGACCTTAGATTAGTGCCAATCCTTGCTAATATGAGGCCAGTGCGTTTCGGTATTGAGGTTAAGCTTATGCTTTCTAAATCCACTCTAAATCCCTTTTACAACACTGTAGCTCTGGTAATGGCTGTAAGCAGCGTTTGAAAATTAGTCAGGTCTGGGTTGGGGTGGCAAGAATTATACCAAAAGAACAAATGCAAATGTTTTCTAGAGGCATACATTGCTGTTCTTCTGTAATGGTCTTCTTTAAGATTAAGTCTTTTATGTTTACAAAGGCTGCATTTATTTGATCAAAATACAGTAAAAAAGATATTATTATTGCTTTTAAAATAATTTTTTATATCTTAATATATTTCAAAAATGTTATGTATTTATGTTATGGCAAAGATGTTGTCACGGACCGCGCCTCTGTGGTCCCTTCCAACGGGCAGCAGCGGGAACCTTCCCCCGAGTACTAACGTTTCCGCCTGGACTTTTTTCATCCACGTACCCCGTTGCTTTTCGCGTCGTTCCTGGACTGTTTGGGAGTATTTAAGGACATGCTTTTGCACTGGTTAGACGCAAAGTTTCGACTCAGCCCCGGCTATCGACTCTTGACTTTTTCCATCTTTGTTATTACCCGTGTTTGATTTTCTGCCTGTGTTCTGTCTTCCGATCATCTGCCGCCTGCCCTGAACTGTTTTGCCTGTTTTCTGACTACGTTTTTTCCTGCCCCTGTCTAATGCTGTCCTGCTGGTTTACGACCCTGTGCCTGTCTGACTACGGATTGAATAAACGTTTGCAAATGGATCCGACCGACTCACGCGAATCATTACAGGAAACTTCGCCGAAACAGGATCCAGTAACTATGATATAAGTTATCGACGAAGTGAGCCGACAGGCCTCAGAGTCCCATCGCCAGCAACTCGAAAAGCTCACTTCATTGACAGCAAAGCTAGTCAGCTCCATTCAGGCCCTCACCACTGCAACCGCGGCCCAGGCCACCGCCTGCCCCTCCCGGAGAAATAGAGCAGAGCCCCAGGCTCGTGCAAAGGATTCTTGTTGCAGTGCGATATTTACATGTGGATGTGGAACTAGTATGGATGACTCACCACATCACTACTAAGGCCTTCTTGGATTCAGGAGCGGCCGGAAATTTTGTTGATTATGACTTTGTGACTGAACACGGGCTTCCTTTCGTTTCATGTACCCCCCACATGGCGGTAGTAGCTCTCGACGGCCGGCCCATAGGAGATGGCAAGATAACTTCACAAACCGTACCCCTCACCTTGCACACAAGCTGCCTGCACTCAGAGGAAATTCAACTCTTCATCATCCATTCCCCTGACCACCCAGTGATTCTCGGCCTACCCTGGCTGGAACTACACAACCCCACCATCTCCTGGAAAGAACATCAGGTACTCCGCTGGTCCACCTACTGCCAAGAGAACTGCCTTCACGCTGCGTCCAGACAGATCAGTCACATCCAGCTTGCTCCTGAGGATTTCACAGACCCCAATGGCCTGCCCACCTTATATCAGGATCTCACCATCGGCTTCAGCCAGGAGAAGGCCACCTAACTGCCACCTCATCGCTCTACGGACTGCTCTATTGACCTCCTCCCAGGAGCAGTGGTTCCCCGGTGCCGAGTCAGACTGCATGGATCAATACATCCAGGAGGAACTGGCAGGAGGAAGGGGTTCATCAGGCCCTCCACCTCACCAGCATCAGCGGGGTTTTTCTTCGTAAAAAAGAAGGATGGAGGCCTGAGGCCATGCATCGATTACAGGGCCTTGAACGATATCACGATCAAATACAGATACCCCCTTCCTTTAGTCCCATCAGCCCTAGAATAACTCAGGTCTGCTCGCTTCTTCACTAAGTTGGATAAGAGGAGCCATACAACCTGGTCCGCATTAAGGAGGGGGACGAGTGGAAGACGGCCTTCTCAACCACGTCAGGTCATTATGAATATCTCGTCATGCCCTTCGGGCTGTCCAACAGCCCCTCCGTGTTTCAGTCATTAATGAATGAGATATTCAGAGACATGCTTCACAGATTTGTCATTATCTATACTGACAACATCCTGATCTACTCAGACAACTTCCACGACCACACCCAACATGTCCGGGCCATTCTTCAAAGATTAATACAGAACCAGCTCTACGCTAAGCTCAGTAAGTGTGAGTTCAACCAGACTAAGACATCGTTCATCATCAGTTCCGAGGGAGTGGCTATGGACGACACTAATAAAGTGACAGCAGTGCTCAATTGGCCCAGACCGCAGAATCTGAAGGAGCTCCAGAGATTTCTCGGCTTCGCTAACTTTTATCGGAGGTTTATCAGGAATTTCAGCCAGACTGCAGCACCACTAACCGCCATGACCCGACCTGGGTCCAAGAATGGCAAGGCCGACGCCCTTTCTCGTATCCACGACCTCCCCTCGCAAACCCCGGGGCCCGAGAGCATCGTTCCACCCACCATCATCCTCGCTCCTGTACAGTGGGACATCCTCCACGAGATTCAGGAGGTTCAGGCCACAGAACCAGCACCACCAGAATGCCCCTAGGAGAAGACATTCGTGCCCACCCTCCTCCGGGAAAGGTTACTGCACATGATTCATGACAGCCCCAATGCCGGTCATCCGGGCATTCAGGCCTCCACAGAGCTTGTTACTAACCGCTTCTGGTGGCCATCCCTGTCAGCAGATGTTTCTAATTTCATCTCCCGCTGTGTAGTCTGTCAGACCTCCAAATCCTCCCACCAGCGGCCAGCCGGGTTACTCCAGCCCCTTCCTATACCCCAGAGGCCCTGGTCCAACATCGCGGTCAACTTCGTCACTGACCTGCCGGCCTCCAACCACTACACCACAATACTGACGGTCATCGACCGGTTTTCTGTCACGGATTGCGCCTCTGTGGTCCCTTCCAACGAGCAGCAGCGGGAACCTTCCCCCGAGTACTAACGTTTCGCCCGGACTCTTTTCACCCACGTACCCCGGCGCTTATCGCGTCGTTCCTGGACTGTTTGAGAGTATTTAAGTACATGCTTTTGCACTGGTTAGATGCAAAGTTTCGACTCAGCCCCGGCTATCGACTCGTTTTTCCGTGTTTGTTATTACCCGTGTTTGATTTTCTGCCTGTGTTCTGTCTTCCGATCGTCTGCAGCCTGCCCTAAAATGTTTTTGCCTGCCCCTGTCTAACACTGTCCTGCTGGTTTACGACCCTGTGCCTGTCTAACTAAGGATTAAATAAACGTTTGCAAATGGATCCGACCAACTCAAGCGAATCATTACAGATGTATTTTTAGCCTCATTAATCCAGTCTTTTTCATATGATCCTTCTGAAATCATTCTAATACGCAGTTTTTTAAATTATTATTACAAATATAAAAACAGTTGTAATTTTTAATATTTTTGTGAAAACTGCATATTTCCTGTCAGAATGTTTTGATAAAATAAAATAAAAAAAAACATTATAAATGTCTTTAATGTTCTTTTGTTTAATTCAGCAAGGAAGCATTAATTTTATGTGTTCATTTCTTTCAAAAAAGTGTATATTGACTGCACTACCTTTACTGAAATAGTAGTCATAACTACTTTTTTAAAATAAAAATGAATAGAGGTATAATTCTTTATTCAATTTACTTTTTAAAATAATTACATTTTTTGTAAAGTACATTGATTAAAATAAACATTTATTGATATTGTGCTGCTCTTAGACGTCTCCAAACATACATGCCATTTTAATATATCTATATTAGGTCTTATTAGAGCTTATTTTTACTTCAATCCTAGACTTTCTGGAACCACTGCAAGCTTCCATTTTGCAGCACTTCAGACAGTCAGTGGTGCTTCTCTCTAATTGGGTAACATTTGCCAACAGGGTCATTGTCTTACAGAGAATGAAAAATGCTCTGCTTACTCGCCAGTACATATTTAAACACAATATAGATTCACCACATGCATTGAAAAAAAAACATAAAGCCTCATTATTTTAAGATTATTGGCATTCCATGTGTGCATAAGGGTCCTACAGTGGCATCTCACTTGAAGCACTTGATACACTAATTAGGTGAACCAAAGCCTTACTTAATGGTAGGATATGCCAGGATAAGCAGGGATCATTTTTGCTGTTTCTTTTAGTTTACACAAGAATGAGCAGGTAAAGTCATTACAGGGGTCTCATTTGGGCAGAAAGCTAAATCCATTAATTCCAGCATGTATCACTTTGGGCAGTGTTGGCGAAAGTTACTTTTAAGAGTAATGAATAAAAATATTACATTACTCCTTAAAACTTAACTTAACTAATTGCTTTACTTAGTCACGTATTCAATTACTTTATATTAACTACTATGTACTTGCATGCAAAATAAGCACAATGTGTTCCTATTGCATTGCAAAATGCTTTTATTGCTATTGAGGAGGGATACGGGTAAGGTCACACTTCATATTAGGTGGCATATTTAACATCTAATTATTGCAGGTTTGTGCAATATTTGTTTGATTTGGCTGTTTTTATTCATTTTGAGTAAAACTGAATGTGTAACCAACATTGTGACTAGAAGAATGAGACATCAATATTGAAAATAGTATCAGAAACAAAACATGCATCTATTTTCAGTTAAACATTTACATCTACAGGTAAAGAAAACAAAAAACTCGTGTCAGGGCTAGGCTCGGTTGAAAAGCAAATCTTCTAGACAATCTACACAACACACATTTATACACATCAAGGACAAGCAATTCAGTCTTCTAAAAAAAGAAGATTGGTAAACCTTGTTTGTGGCATTCACAATGACATTGCTTCACAATATGGATACCGGGTGGTCCCATGTGTAGTCCATGAATATGTTTCCAAAGGATTGAGGTATTGTTTCTTGGTTTGGTTAACATAAGCAGGCCTTTCGAAGGTTCCTAACAAATGGCACTTTGTGTGGAGAATAATAAAAAGGAAAATTACTTGATTTACCTACCTCACTGATCATACACCTGTAAGATGAAATTATTTAACCAACATCTGATCTGAATACAAACCACTACGTGCATATGTTATAAGAAGGTGCGCTGAAGAGCAGATGCAAAATGGGGAATGGAGATACTTATAAAAGTCAGTAGATTCAAAAATCATTGTTTGACTTCTTGCATAATATATATTAATCAAACTCGCTACAAATAGGCAAAGAGAGGGGGTCAGAATTTTTATTACAATTAAAGAGATTTGATTTTTTAATTCCTTCCTTTCTGCATTAAATGTAATTAACAGCATTGGCTTTTCGGACCTTATTTAGGTAAAGAAAATGTCAGTAGCTCTATAGATACGTTTTGATACACTTTATGATGGTGATGATGTCTAAAATATTATAGTTTTGTATTTGCTACAAAAAAGTGGCATGCGTTTATCATGCACAAGTAATGATAATGGTAATTTGAATATAAATAAATTAATGCATGAATGCAAAATTTACTAAATGAAAAATCCTTTTAACCAGCGTTCTTGCATTTAGTTTTATGGGAAATTTTTTATTTGAACAAGAGCAAGTTTGTTAAACAGAGCTGCGATTACTCACCTCATTACTCGTATTCATGCATTGCCAAAATAGTTCATACATTAACATGCATGCAGCTTTTCTAACTCAAAGATTCCATGTAGGCCTGTGGAGGCTGTTATAGCGCAGTTAATGATGAAGTAATGTTAAGCTGTTCTTACCTATGACATCGACTCATAAGACGGTTGATCCATTAGCAATCTGTTTATTAAAGGCGTAGTCAAACAGGCAATAGTCAAACAGGGTAAATATCCACAACAAAGACAGAGCATAGACAGTACCAGGTACAGGCGAGAGTTCGGGGTATCAGGCAGGAATCACAGTCATTATAAGAGGCAAAGGTCAGGGAAACAGGCGGGAATCAAGGTCGAGAAAACAGTTCAGGTAAGCCACCAAAAAGCATTCCAAATCTACAAGGGTAAATGCTCAGTGATTGTCGGCAAAACAATACTTCGCGCCGATTGGAACTCAACCGCTCTCTTTTAAAGGGGAGATGAATGGAAACACCTGGGGCGGAAATGCCTGGGGTGCGTGGGTCAAAACGGTCCGGGCAGAACTAATATTCCGGAGAGGGTTTCTGCTGATGACGGTCGGACAGCGCCACAGAGGACCGCCTCGCGACAGAGCCCCCCCCATCCCCAAAACCTGAAGACTTGTTCCAATATCACCTGAGCAGTTTACTAGGCCATGGGCAGCTTGGCTAATGGTATCAGACGACATCCTTTGAGAGTGCGTTGGCCTTGCTGTTCTTGGAACCTGGTCGGTATGTGATTCAAAAGTCAAAGCGGGTGAAAAAAAGAGCCCATCTAGCCTGGCGAGAGTTAAGACGTTTGGTGCTTCGAATGTACTCCAGAATTCGATGGTCGGTAAGTACGAGAAACGGTAGTTTTGAACCCTCCAGCCAGTGGCGCCATTCCTCCAGGACCGTTTTCGTTGCCAGGAGCTCTAAATCTCCTACATCGTAGTTCTGCTCTGCTTGTGATAGTTTACGTGAGTAATAGGCACAAGGATGTAGTTTGCCTGATTCACCCTGTTGTTGAGAGAGCACTGCCCCGACCCCAGTGCTAGAAGCATCTACCTCCACAGTGAATTCCTTCTCAGGATCTGGGTGACGGAGAATGGGAGCCATGATGAACCTGGTTTTTAGGTCTGAGAATGCCTGTTTGCTCTGTGGATTCCACTTAAGGATGTTTGGGCCTTTCTTAGTCATAGAGGTGAGTGCTGATGCTACATGGCTAAAATTTCTCATGAAACGGCGGAAAAAGTTTTGTGAAACCCAGGAACCTCTGTAGCTCTTTGATGGTGCGTGGACGTGGCCAGTTTAGTACTGCTGTCACCTTGCTTTCCTCCATAGCAACCCCTTCCCGGCCGATGACGTATCCGAGGAATGATATTCTGGAGCGATGGAATTCACATTTTGTGAGCTTGGCATACAACTGGTGTTGGATTAGAATTTGCAAGATGTGTCTGACGTGTTTAACGTGATCCCGGTAGGTCTCGGAATAAATTATCTATGTACAATAACATACTTGTTTAGCTCTGCTTGGAAGACATCATTGACCAGTGCCTGAAATACTGAGGGGCTATTGGATAAGCCGAATGGCATAACAAGATACTCGTGGTGCCCTGTGGTAGTGGAAAAGGCTGTTTTCCATTTTTCCCCTTCCTTGATTCTGATGAGTTTGTAAGTTCTCCTCAAATCCAGTTTGGTGTAATAGGTGGCTTTGCTAAGCTGTTCCAGAGCTGAGGGCACCAGAGGAAGAGGGTAACTGTACTTGACTGTGATGTCGTTGTGCCCTCTATAGTTGATGCAGGGTTAGGCTGCCATATTTTTTCTTCACAAAGAAGAAGCAGGTGGATGCTGGTGATGTTGACGGTCGGATAAATCCCTTGTCTAGTTCCTCCTTGATATGGGACCTCATGGCCTCAGTTTCGGGTTGAGATAAGGGAAAGATTCGGCTCCGGGTTGGTGTGGTACCTGGGTTTAGTTGAATAGCACAGTCTGTAGGTCGGTGAGGAGGTAGCTGGCCTCTCTCAGGTCCAGGTATTCTGCGGGTAGGAATTTGAGTTCATCGTTGGACATAAGAGAATGGAGGGACTTTAACTCTATTCATGCATTGTTGATGGCAGAGGGTTGACCATTTCTGAATCTGGTGATCCTTCCAGGAGAAAATGGGGTTATGGAGTCCGAGCCAGGGGAATCCGAGAATGATGGGGTGATCAGGAGAATGAATGGTAAATTACCGGATGATTTCTGAGTAAAGAGGTCCCAGGTAAAGCTTCAGATCCTTGGTGATGTAGGTGACTTTACCAGAGCCAAGAGGTCTGCCATCTAGGGCTGTCACAGCCACACCTGAACCACATGGAAGGAGAGGAATACACATTCTTTTAGCATATGCTTCAGCAATGAAATTTCCTTCAGCTCCTAAATCAATGAAGGTCTTAGTGGCTATTTTTTCTCCATTAACTTCAATTTCAACAGGTAATGTCATGGTATATGAAGTGGATTCATGGCTTACCCTGGGTTGCATGGTGCGAGGAGGTCGAACAGGACAATTGGCCCGGATGTGCCCAGGTTGACCGCAGTATATGCATAAGTTATCTCGGTGTCGACGGTCCCGCTCCTCATCAATCAGGTGTGTTTTACCAATCTGCATAGGTTCCGGAGGACTGCTGGTTGATGGATAGACTAGAGGAATGGTGGGAAGTTTTCTGCGACGAGAGCGCATAAGGTTATCTACTTGAATGGCCAATTCCATAAACTGTTCGTAGGTTTTACCCTCGTTGCGGCAAGCCAGCTCCGATTGCAGTTCTCGGCTTAGTCCCTTGCAATACAAAGCTTTCAGAGGTTCCGATAGCCAACCTGTTTGTGATGCTAGAGTACGGAATCGGAGAGTAAATTCTGCTGCTTTCGTGGTTCCCTGCTTTAGCGATAATATTTCCTCACTTGGGTCCAGACCACCAGTGGTGTGGTCGAAAACGACACAGAACTGCTGTAGAAAGGCATTGTAACTCAGGAAAGTCATTCTTTGTCCTTCCCAGAGGGTGGTACCCCACTCCAGTGCTTTTCCCGCCAATAGAGAACATATCAGCGATACCTTGGCGTCAAAAAATAAAAAGTTGTCATTTGTGGTTTATGGGGACTCTCTATGTGCGTAATGTTGTAATTTGTCTATGTCTAATTTAAACCTATTAAGCATTCAATGTTAAAAATGTTGCTGCGTGATTATTTCCACACATTCTCCTATATAATGTAACCTTAAACTGTGGCACTCATAAAAGCAACATTATTTGTACTCTTTCTAAAAGAATAGTGGGCTTTAATTTGGATGCTTATTTTATATTTTTTAATGGGAAAAGATTAGAAAATTTTGAAAATTTCATATAAAATAAATAGGAAATATAATTAGCTAATTTATTTTGACCTACTGATAGGGTTGGGTCGATAGATGATGCCATCATCCATGGCCGATGGGTGATAGATATCACGATGCTGAGACACCTTGGTGTTCAAGGTGAAATGTTTTCAGGCAATCTGCTTACTTCTACCTCTTCACTACTCATCCAAAGTTTTTATTATTGAAATTTCAATTCCCTCTGGCAATATCCTTATCAAAAGATTCTCTGTTTGTGTCTGGGCATGTGAGTTTACAGAGCAATGTATGTTTTATTATTATTTTTTCTTTGCTGTAGACCTTCACAATGAAAAAAAAAATGTTAGGAAATTTTTTAAAATTTGATTAAAAAGAATAATATTAAGTGTGCCTAATACCTGTGTACTTCCATAGTAACTAGATGTGTATCTAGTATGTAACCACAGTGTAAGTACACATTGCTACATAGTATCTACAGCTGTAATA
>JAUCMT010000154.1:15519197-15534967 GCA_032357475.1 Enteromius thamalakanensis | reverse complement strand
GGTTTTAAAAAAAATTCTTAAGGTAGTAAAAAAGGTATTAAAAAGTAGTAAATTTAACTTAAGGATTGCTGTATATATCCTGTTATTGTTTGGTATTTGCTAGCATTTTGGCTTAAAAATAACAACAAAGTGTACAGATGCCTCGTGCACACAATGCTTAACATAATTTGGATTTGGAGATAATCTCCTTATTAAAATTCTTTCAATTGGAATGTGGCATCTGTGCTGCTGTTTATTGGTCGCAGTATTTTAAAACAGAGCATTCAGCTTCAGTGCCATACAACTTGCTGGCATAAATGCTAAGAACACATGACACTAATGTCGGATAAGTAATAAATTCTGTTTTTCTTCTGGTATTGTGATTACAGAGTTGACCTTTTAAATATAACTGTTGGTGTAACAAGTTTTTAGATGAAAATATTTTCTCAGAGAAAGCACAGACACTTTCAGAGCTTCAGATCTTATAAATGAGTCAAAAAGACATAATTTCCAGTAACACTTCCTGTGATTCTAAACACACATATTAAAGGCAAAATATGGTACGGGAACAGAGTTGAAATGAGATTTGGGGACACACAGAGCTAAAAAATTTAATAAATCAAATATATATATATATGTGTGTGTGTTGTAGAAATAATCACATAACTATTTAGGGGTTTAATAAATAATATAAATAAACTGTTGCCAAAAGTACTAAAAAATATTTTGATTGCACACAGTACATGATAAAAAAACAATGACTGATGCAGAAAGAAACCAGAAGAAATCATGATTTTCTAGCTATTCAAGACACTATTAATATTAATTATTATATTGCTATGGACTGCTACGTCTTGTAATTAATAACAATTAGTAAAGAACAATAATAAATTAATTAAAAAATAAAAAAAAATAAAAAAGGAGAATGAAATAAGGACACCAAACAGCAAATATACAATCACCCATATATTTATTTATTATTTTAATTGAACAATTTTTGTTCTTTTTTTATCATCAATTGTTTATTCTTGCTTCTTTTTATTTCTCTTTCTAGTTGCAACTATGGAGAACATTTAAGAATCACACCAGGACTGAAAAAATGTAGGTTTTCTTTCCTTCTTATTTTTTCTGATGATTTCTTTTTAACTTTACACTCTGCCGCAGACCACCCTTCCATAATCAAGATTTACACAGTTTACCAACACAGTTTTAAAACTGTCCTTTGTGTACCTGTTGTCTCTTTTTCTGTGTTCAGATGCCTGTGATCTCACACTGGATCCAAACACAGCACATGTTAAACTCTACCTCTCCGAGGATAATAGAAAGGCAACACATGTTGAAGAGGAGCAGCCGTATCCTGATCATCCAGACAGATTTAAGAGCTTTGAGCAGGTTCTGTGTGGAGAGAGTCTGACCGGACGCTGTTACTGGGAGGCTGAATGGAGCGGGCGTAAAGCTGATATAGCTGTGACATATAAAGGACTCAACATGAAAGGAGGGAATGATTGCTGGTTTGGATGCAGTGACAAATCCTGGAGTCTGTACTGCTCTTCTGATGGATTCACTTCCTGGCACAATAATGTGAACACTAATATTCCTGTCCCATCACCATATTCTACTAGAGTAGGAGTGTATCTGGATGTGTCAGCTGGTACTCTGTCCTTCTACAGTGTCTCTGACACACACACACTCACACACTTACACACATTCAACACCACATTCACTGAACCCCTCTACGCTGGGTTTGGGGTGTTTGAGTCTGAACTCACTCTGTGTCAGATTACACAACCTGCTGTAAGAAACAACGAAATTACATGTTGACCAAATTTGTTTATACTAGATGCTTTAAAAATACGGAAAAAAAAAACGAAAAAAAGTGTATGTGTACTGGTTTCGGGGGTCTATGGGGATAATTCAAAGTACTTAAACTTATATTTAAATGTATTCATTTAGCAGCTGCTTTTATCCAAAGCGACTAACAGGTTGGGAAAGACAATAAGCAGTTAGTCCTAAAGAGGCAAAAACTACTTATCATAATACTTGCTCATAATATCGTATAACAGGCAATGTTCAGATAAGTGCAGGCTAGAAGGGGAAAGAAAGAGTAGCGTTAAGTTTTTTTTTTTTTTTTTTTTTTATGATGTCAAATAGTGCTGAAAGAGATGGGTTTTCAGCAGATGTTTGAAAGTAGTAAGGGATTTGGCATTTCAGATAGCGATGGGAAGTACTTAAACTACTTTAATCTTTAATCTTTAATGTCTATAGGTTAAGTTTAGCTGTAGGTTAAAGACATTATAACATTATTAACATTATTCTGACTGATGAACAGACACACACTGAGCTCTTGTTTGGTGTGATTTTGGTCATTGTTTTAGAGGATTCACAGCCTTAGTTATAGTTATCAACAGCTGCGTTTCTCTACATTTAAGTATATTATAATAATAAAATTAACTTTTATTTATTTCTGTCATCATACCTATATATATATATATATATTTTATAGCTCACTCTTGTCATTACAAAATGTTTAGCTAACACTACAACTATGCACAATCTGAATGTTTAATTTTGTTTTGTGGCTACCTTGACATGTAACATTGCATTTTTAGATTTTTCTATATTGTTTTATATTTATTTTTCTTGTGTTTTGTTTTTTTTTCAAAACATTTGGCCAAGTATAAGTTGTGTTCATATTGCAAAATTGTAATTGTAATTAATTGTAATTGACTGAATCAAGCTGATTTCAATAGGCTGTATTAGTAAAAAAATATCTTATGTCATGGTCAAATCAGGTGAACATTTCTCTTTAATATAACAGCTGCATGGTTTAATACAGATATACTGTTTTTCTTCAATAAATCTTTGCACATGGCTATTTTTTTAAAGAATCAGCATCAACTACACTAAAGATAATGTCTTCAGTGAATGAAATTCCCTACTTACTGGAGTAGGGATAACTACTAATGTACAGAGCCGTAGCAACATACAGTACCTGACGTCACTACAGACGTGTGTGTGTGTGTGTGTGTGTGTGTGTGTGTGTGTGTGTAGCGTAAACCACAGTGAGGAAGAGAAGGGGAATCTTAACTACTTCGAAATGATTTTATTTTTTTTTTTTTTTTGCGTTCGTACTTTTTTTCTACTTACACAATTATTTTAGTTATACAGATATTTTTCACAATAGACATTTTTATTTAGTCACAGCGAATTGTTCATATTTATAATTATTCAGTTGATCCAATATTTTGCATGGAATTCCCACAGAAATGCAGATATTTTTAGAAGTATATATATATATACTACCATCAGTGTAAGAATTTACTACTTTCGTTAAACTGCCGGGCTGCGACCTCTGGAGGAAAACGAAACGGAAGCGGAAACGAAAGTGAAAGAGTTAAAAAAGAAAAACAGCAACGCCATTTTTGAATATGAATATGTAAACGGCCGCGTATTATATGGTAAGTTTAGAAAATCATCTTCTCGTAAACATCAAGCTATCTTTACCTGCCTTGCTATTTTAAGGTGTGTTTTGCTTTCGTTTAAAGGCTACATATACATTAATAATTATTTTGGTATCAAAGCCGTCTTGTAGCTCTGTTTATCCTGGATTCTGTGACTGTTTAAAAATGCAAAGATAATTCTACCATGACACTTTTTAATGCACAGAGCTGGCTGTTGTATGTACAGAATGCACAGCGAACAAATAGTCTAGTTGATTACGAATTCGCTATTAACGAAGTGACTCGGCCTGCTTTCTCTTTATTGTCACTGAATGAACTTCTGCTCAATCTGAAATTACCACACGAACATTTAAAATACTAAACTGTAGTAAAACATTGTTACGATCTCTTTTCCAGATCGCAACAAAATAAGGGAGACACCGCAGCCAGTTATTATTACTACTTACATTTATTCAAATATAAAGAATACGAAAAGAGAATCTAAATAGCAAGGTAGCAATTATGACAACAGTTCAACCAAACGTAATCTGTACAGTCGACAAAAGCAACAATCTCCACAACGGAAAACCGGTCCAACGGCGGCGGCGATCTCCCACACAAGGAAGCAAGGAAAAAAAAAAAACTTCTCCAAAGCTCAGCCAACTCGCTTTTATCGCCACTTCTGTCCCAGACTTCTCAAGCTGTTCTGATTGCATTCAAGTGTGCGCCCGCTCCCGTCAGCCAACCTGCCCCTGTTAATTACACACGTTGTACTATAGTATTTCAACTGTATTCAGACTGTTCCTGTAATCACACAGCTGAAAGTGTATACTTTGTTTATTAATAATTTATGTATATATATATATATATATATATATATTGAGTATAGCATATTCATATAATATATTATGTGCATCTAGGAACTTGCTCTCTTTGCTGAATTGAACTGCAGTTGTACTGTATTAAGTTTGCTTTTTATTGTTCTAAACTCAAGCAGTAATACACTGAGGGATACATGAACAAATGGACAAATGGACATAATATTCTCTATTCCTGAATGTTTTATTGTAATATTACAGGACGTTACCAAGTAACTGATGCTTGACAAATAGTGCTGGTCTAAAATTATGTTTTGTTTGTTTGTTATTTATCAGTATCACCAAATATAAGAAACAGATCAAACTCTCCAGAACCCACATCTGTGAGGAATCCCACATACTTGAAGCAAACGACTACATTAAGTGATGCAAAAATGTCTTCTGACCCGAGGTAAGACACTAGCCATTTATGCATTTAGCAAATGCTTTTATCCCAAGTAACCTACAGTGCAATCCATCAGTGACCCTTTAAGATAGCATCACAGAGAATCATTGCTCCTTATTGGTGGAAAGATTTTTGATCTAAACAAGGTTTTTGAGCTATACCCTTTTTTAAAGCTACATTTAAAGACTGCTGTTTCATAAACTTTTTACTGAATTATATTAATATACTAGCCTAACATCTGTCTTAAACTGAGTTTATTTTTTAGTCTCTACTCAATCGATCAATCAGAAACTTTGTATTAAAGAAGTTCTCATGTCACTTAATCACATTTTGAAATACATATTTGCTTTGTTTGTCTTTTGTCAGGAGCACCAGAAGGAAGAGGCAGAGATCAGAATCTCCAGAACCCAGCGAGGTGTCTCTGAAGAGCGGCAGGTCCATGGAGCAACCCCCTAGAATCAGTGATTCAACTGTGACCTCTCACCCTCTGTTAGTAAATAGTTGCTCATTTACTTTAGTGCATCTCAGATGAATAATGACTTAATAAGTGCAGTTAAATAACAATAATGTTCCAAATGCTCCAAAAACAGAATATGTCAAGTGTGGACATGCAGTGGAAAGCAGGGTTGGGGTCAATTCAGGAATGAACTCAGCAATTCCAAATGTTTGGTCTTGATTTAAACTTTATTATTAATTCAATTACACGGTGCATTTCCATGTATTTACATTACATAACTTTAACATAAACAAATCAAATCAACTTAACGTGATTCAAATGCATCAGTCATGTGTAAATAAAACAGGTAATATCAAAAGTCTCCACACTGCTCAGTGTTCATGTGTTTCTACACTGATGCATTTGAATCACATTAAGTGTATTTGATTTGTTTATGTTAAAGTTATGTAATTGAAATTCACCATGTAATTGAATTACATAAAGTTTAAATCAAGACCAAAACATTTGGTAATCATAAATTGAACGTATTCAGAAATGTATCACCACTGTCATTCAATTATTAATTCATAATGTACTGTTCTCATTTTTTACTTGTATTTGATCAACTCTATTTCATACATTGCTTGATATTTGTAAATCATCATAAATACAGTTCAAATGTATGTCTTTAAATGTAATGACAAATAAATGCTCAGCAATAAACAGAATTCAGTGGAATTCTTCCTGAATTGAATTCTACTTCCTGTAATTCCAATTCAATTCCCATTCTATTTACTTTCATTGTTGTTTAATTCCAATTCCTTTTTCTTCTTCGAATCGGAATTGTTGAGTTAATTCCTGAATTGACCCCAACCCTGATATCTAGACTGCTCCAAAAAATAAAGGGAACACTTAAACAACGCAATGTAACTCCAAAATCACACTTCTGTGAAATCAAACTGCCCTCTTCAGACTGCCGAGTTCTGACTAAAGCAAGGCGAGGCAAATTTATTTATATAGCACATTTCATACACAGTGGTAATTCAAGGTGTTTTACATAAAAGGAGCAGAAAAATCTTAAAAGCAATAAAACAATAAGCAGAACAATCAAAAAAGAAGTCGCGTCAGATCTTTTCACACTGCATGACTGTCTGGGTTAGCATTCAGCTGCTGCTATGTTGACAAACCCATGGGAGAAGTGACACGGAAACAACGCAAGGTCGCGTGTACAAGACCGGAGATCTCACATGAGACTAGGATTATTATTAAAAATAATAGCAAGCAAAATAAGCTTGCCAGACAAATTGCATGTGCACTCATTTGCAATGTTATTTAGTCAGAACACATTCACATGACATGATTTAGAATCGCAGACAGGTCTAGATATTTTGCATATTTAGTGCCACGTCAGCGATTCTCTCAGATCATGTTTTGATAGTTCTCACTGTGTGATTGTCACTCGTGTGCACGAGTTTTGCCTGTGATTTCAGGCGTTTGTTGGCGGTTTCTCGAAACAAACAAATCTCGAATCAAAATAGGGGCTAAAATCGTGCAGTCTGAACTCGGCATTAGGAAGCAGCACTGATTGATGATCAGCTTCTCATGCTGTTGTTTGAATGAAACAGACAACAGGTGGAGATTATAGGCAGTTAACAAGACACCCCCAATAAAGGAGTGTTTCTGCAGGTGGTGACCACAGACCACTTCTCAGTTCCTATGCTTTCTGGCTGATGTTTCGGTCACTCCTGAAGGAGTAGCAGGAGACAGGCCAGTACATCAGGAGACGTGGAGAAGGCCATAGGAGGACAACAACCCAGCAGCAGAACCGCTACCTCCACCTTTGAGCAAGGAGGAAACGAAGGAGCACTGCCAGAGCCCTGCAAAATGACCTCCAGCAGGCCACAAATGTGCATGTGTCTGCTCAAATGGTCAGAAACAGACTCCATGAAGGTGGTATTATGGTTCAACGTCCACAGGTGCGGGTTGTGCTTACAGCCCAACACCGTGCAGGACGTTTGGCATTTGCCAGAGAACACCAAGATTAAGGCAAATACGCCACTGGCCCCCTGTGCTCCAGATGAAAGCAGGTTCATACTGAGCACATGTGACACACGTGAGAGTCTTGAGATGCCGTGTAGAACGTTCCGCTGCCTGCAACATCCTCCAGCATGACTGGTTTGGCAGTGGGTCAGTAATGTGTGGCAGTGGCATTTCTTTGGAGCACAGCCCTCCATGTGCTCGCCAGAGGTAGCCTGATTGCCATTAGGCACAGAGATAAGATCCTCAAACCCCTTGTTAGACCATATGCCGGTGCGGTTGACCTTGGGTTCCTCCTAATGCAAGAAAGTGCTAAACCTCATGTGGATGGTGTGTGTCAGCAGTTCCTGCAAGATGGAGGCATTGATTCTTTGGTCTAGCCCGCCCGTTCCCCAGACCTGAATCCAATTGAGCACATCTAGGACATCATATCTCGCTCCATCCACCAACGCCATGTTGCACCACAGACTGTCCAGTATTTGGCATATGCTTTAGTCCGGGAGGAGATCCCTCAGGAGACCATCCGCCAAATCATCAGGAGCATGCCCAGGCATCATAGGGAGGTCATACAGGCACGTAGACGTCACACACTACTGAGCCTCATTTTGACTTGTTTTAAGGAAATTACATCAAAGTTGGATCAGCCTGTAGTGTGTAAATCAATGCACAGTAGGGGTTGAGTGCAGTTAAAAATGGTCAAGTAAACTCAAATTACAGTTACTGTATTACAAAATAATGACCTTAAAAACTACCTTCAAATTGTAGGGAATTGGTTGGTTTTCCTCCAACTATTGTAACATTGAAATAATGTCAAGGACTTGTCAATATCAAGATACTTAGCAAAACGATTTGGCTTTTTCTTATCAGTGGTGTCCTTGTATATCATTTCCAGGGTGACGTTTAAATTAACACTCTTATTTGACTGCATTTCAGTTTCTTATTTTCTGAGAATTCTTCATTAAAATTTCAGCAAATGAGGAGTGATGGGGGGAAAAACATTTGTAGAGTCCTGGAACTAATCGAAAAGACTGTATAATTAACAGCTTAGCTGTCAAGAGATGAGTGGATGCCGAAATGGCGTCTTTATGATTCAAAAGTGGTGTTCACACAGAAATTTCATTTGCAAAAATAATATGAGATTATAGAAACATGAAATGATGCATGAAAAAAATGACAATTTCAATAAATGTAAAACAATAAATTGAGAAAAAAGATGCTCTTTTTATTTACAAATACAACAACAAAATCACAAATTTAACACATTTAATTAACCACATTAAATATCTACATAAGTACATACACAGTTAAGCGATGACATTCACTTAAGCACCTTATTAAACTGTCTAGTTCGGCCTTATTTGCCATCTTGCAAACAAGCTGTCATCCAAACAAGATCCCATTATTTAAAACCAACCCTCACACTATTTATTTAAATAAATACATAAAATACATTTACAAACTAGGGATTTCACTCGTTATTTTTTTTCTAAATATAACTAATTTTACACTCATCTGTTCCATAACTGAATGTATGCGTATATCAGTCGGATGCTTTCTTCAAGGTAATTTGTTATGTTATGCTACTGTTTTAACATGATAACACATGCAACAATATTCAGACCTTTTGGTTTGTCAATGGGCTTGTGTAATTCAGTGAAAATGAATGCGCTTGTGCTAACAAGCATTGTTGTGGCTAGCACTCAAATGGAACACCACTAGCCCACGTTTGTATAGAGGTAATCATTCATGCTGAAGTTCTGTCAGTAGACAAACAAATAATTGGGGCCGTTCTAGAGCTCTGTGTCACAAGGTGAAACATGATTTAGAATGAATACTTACTACTTTCTTTTTATTTCTGCTAACATCCTACTGTGCCAAAATACAAATGCTGTACATTTGGTATATTCACAAAAACAAGCATGAAAACTCTTACTTAGAAAACTACTGTAAGAAACACAGAAATGAGACATTTTGGTATTTAACTGGTGTAGTTACTATGTTACTACACATGTATTAGGTCCAATATAAAGTGGAACTACTGTTTTATATTTTATTGCTACTAGTGTATGCGTATAAGTTGTATATTATAGTTGTAGAAACCAAACAGCTACAATGGGCTTAACTTTAATCTATAATAGTTGGTTCAGCACCATCAATTTACTTGCTGTAGCCATTCAATACAATCCATTGTTAGTTCACACAGAAGGAGACTTCTGATTAACAGAGTCCTTGTGGACCACCAAGCTCCTCATACACTCATGCAGCTCTTTTTAATTAGGACACAACACTCAATGATACATTTCTCAGAAATTCATTAGAATTCAAGTGGCCTTGAGTCTGTGTCCCTATTAATTTTCAATAGGTGGCTTTACACCAGGGCAATCAATCGATTCAGAAGTAGGGAGCCTCTGTTGCTGCATGTGGCCAAACGCTGGGTTGGTAAGAGTGTGTGAAATTACAAATCGAACGGGTGCTTTTGTGGTCACTCTTTGTGTAATTTACAATATTTGAAAGCAGATTTGCCCTAGCATCGGTAACCTTATCACATCATCTGTACAGCTGTAACAGCTACAGCTACAACTATAATATCTAAAAACTGAAAACTTTATTTCACCCGAAAAATTAAAATTCTGTTGTTAATTACTCACCCTCATATCGTTGCAAACCCTCAAGACCTTCATTCATCTTTGGAACACAAATTAAGGTATTTTTCATTAAATCAGAGAGCCACCTGACCCTACAGTACATAGACAGGAATAAAACTGAAATGATTTCATGTCCAAAAACAACTTCAGTTTTGTGACCCTACATGAATAATTTTTTTCTCATTTTTTTTCAGTCATTCTTTTCTTGCGCCATTTTAGAGAGTATAACAAGGCAACGTGTATGCACGCTTAAAGGCGGATGTATACGGTGCGATTTTCGAGGTAGTACAAGCTCGCATGCAATTTTTTTGGGTTATCGGAGGAAATCGTCTCTTCTCGTATGGTCTGGGCTCATATGGTATGTGAGAAATTATTAGATATGCAGAGTGCCTTACGAGCACTAGAGTGACAGCACCCGACCTCACGATCATTTTTAAACATGTCAAAAAACTTTGGGAGCTGTCGGATTGAAAGTGTGACGTGTGTGCTGTTGAACGAGCGGATTTGTTGAGCAAACTGGAAATGACCAATCAGAAGCTAAAAAAGAAAACCACACAAGTAGTAAGATGAACATGGCAGTGCAACAGAGAAGTTGGACTGTCGAGAAAACGTCAAAATTTGCAATTGTAAACAATGTCATTTGTGCTGTGTGTGTGGCCATACGGTCTTCCGACTGTCCGAATTCGCACCGTGTATGGCTGTTTTGAATAACTCAAGTAACTCAAAAGTAATGCAACAAATTACTTCTAATTTCTATTAAAAGTAACATAATTAGTTACTTTTTAGGAACTAACGCAATATTAGTAATATAAAAGTAACTTTCCTCAACACTATATACTGTATATATACAATATACAATGAAAACAAAAACAAGATTTAATTTTGGATCCCATTGGATTTTATTGTTTGAACAAAAACTTTTGGAACGTTCATCAGCTGTCTGTTCGTCTGTCAGTCAATCAGTCATAAACATGTTGTTATGTTCTGTGAGTGTTTCCATTGTTTTGTGTTATGTGGACTTTTATTATGAATGTTTATCTCCCACTGCACCTACAGTAGGTTCCTTTTTGTTTGTGTCTTGTTAGTTTTCATGGTTATTGATCAACTCCGCCCCTTCCTTAAAACCCTTTCGTCTCGCCTTTATAAAGTGTTATCTTGTGTTTGTCTAATTGCTGAGTATTGTGAATGTTTTCCTCCCCTACCAAGCATTTTTCCTGTCCCTAATTTGGTCGTTTCATTCCTCTATGTATGGACCACCTCACCCGCTTGTGGATTAATGCTCTGTTGGACTCTGTTTGCCAAATGACATAAGTGTTCATTTTCTGCGCTTTATACATTATCATTATTATTATCTGAAAGCTGAATAAATAAGCTTCCCATTGAACACCGAAATACAACTATATCTGAAATCTGAGGGTACAGAAAAATCTAAATGCTGAGAAAATCACTTTTGAAGTTATTCAAATTAAGTTCTTAGCGATGCATATTACAAAACAAAAATTAAGTTTTAATATGTTTACAGTAAGAAATTTACTAAATATCTTCATGGAACATGATCTTTACTTACTATCCTAAGGATGTTTGACAAAAAAGAAAAATCAATAATTTTGACCCATACAGTGTATTTTTGGCTATTGCTACAAATATATCCCTGCGACTTAAGACTGGTTTTGTGGTCTAGGGTCACATATGTTATTGCCTGCGCTATCCTTGTTTGCCGTTGTGTTGATCCAGCCTGTTTATGACCATACCAATGAATAAAATCCTGCTCATGGATCCACTCTTGTCTGTTCTCATCACACATGTCAGTTCAGAAAAACAATTGAGATGTTCCACAGAAGAAGAATGTCTTTGACAGTACATATGATTCTCTCGTTTTTTTTTTTTTTTTTGTTAACTATATTTCTAAAGGAAATGGCTGCTGTAGGAAAATATGGCCTTGAAATTCTGGAAATGTCTTCTTGCACCTGTACAGTCGTGTGTATCCTCAGGATGTTGTCTCCTGCAATAGGACTGCTCCTTAAGGACAGTCCTTAGATGTCTGTCTTCTGTGAACAATTTTGGCTAAAAGGGATTAAATTCAGAAGTATTAAGTGGAAAAGGCTGTTGAGAAGTGATATGCAGGTGATTTAGGCTACTCGCTGCTATCCAACATCAAAGACATCCTTCAATCCTTACCTTTTAGTCAAGAACGTCTACATATTTACCTGACACGCAAGAGTAATGTGAGGCTGCTTTGATATTATTCCAACACAAATTGTTCATTTCTGTTTGTTGACATCAGCCAGTGCCAGGAACCTTCAGTGTTTATTCGGGTCCAAAAGTCGTGACCACTAATAAAGGAGGGGGAGAAAAAAAGCTTCTATCTTGGATTTCATGTAATTCAATACATTTTATTTTATGTTATTACCATTGAAATACAAATGTGACTGACAAATTAACATGAATTTCATGGTGTCTGATATAATTAATAATAATATAAATAAATAAACAATACACACAAAATTGCATCTATTAAACTCTTAAGAAGTTACACACACACACAAACAATGATTCATTAAATTAACTCAATTTAATTGAAGGCAGGATTTCCATTCAATAAATGTGTAGCCTCAACTCATAAAAATAAATGAATGTGATGAAATTTAATAAAGTTGGTTCAACTCAATTTGATCAAATATAGTTTTAATAAAATGTATACATTTAATGGTTGTTGAACTCAAACTAAAATATTTAACTGGAAAATAAATTAATAGAAAGACATAAAAATATGTTTGATTTACTTAACTTTAGGCATTAGCCAACTTGTTGTGCATAACATAAGATGGTTTTTATACATCTTAAACAACTTTGATTCATGTTAGCAGTTCCCTAAGCATATGCTCTACACTTTACCACAATAGTAACCCCCCCAAAAAACACTAAAATAGCAGAAGGTCTTTTAAATAGAAACATAAAAGAGGGTTTAACATTAACACATCCTCTAGATTTACCATCTTACTAAAAATGCTTAAAATAACATTAGATATAATGTATATATTTACTAAGGCCGGGACTTTAACACGTTAATTTAGATTAATTAATTACACAAAAATAACGCGTTAAAATTCTTTAACGCATTTTAATCGCATTTATTTTTGCACCGCGGAAGGTTTCTAACTGGATGAGTTTCGGCGGACCGATTATACTGGAGCACCAACTAGCGTTTCTAATGCTCTGAATGTACTTAAAAGTAGGGATGCACCGATCCAGATCGGTCAATATATTTGCTCGTTTTGTAAGTAAAGCCGGTCCTGTAATAAGCGCTAAATGCCATCAGGTGCGTGATTTCACATTGAGCCGTATATACCACACACAGCCGCTGTTCACTGACAAGCTGCGCAAATCCACGCTGATAATGAATATGTTCTGCGCAGCTCGTCAATGAACAACGGCTGTGTGTAGTATACTATATACGGTTCAATGTGAAATCACGCACGGCACAAAATTGGTCTGTTGGACTTGGTTGAACAAAAATAAATAATATTTCGTTGCTTAAGCTTATGTATTTAGTCATTATTCAATGGCATACTAAAAACCCATATGAAAAAAATGACTTCTCACTGTTTTCAGGTCAAATATTTATATGCGATTAAAATGCGATTAATTTCGATTAATTAATTAGATTAATTTTTTTAATCAAGTCCCAGCCCTAATATTTACAAAAGTAAAATAATTTATGTTCTTTCAAAAAAATTTAAACCACAGCGAAATCTGACGCTTCTTTTTCATTTTACAGTACATCATAATGTTTCTTTACTGAAACTTTTTCATAATAAGGCTTTGGGTTTATTTTAAGATTTAAATGTAATTATATTTTCTGAGTTCCAATATTGTTTCAGATGTTTGGATTCCACCATCCTCATTACACAGTATCTTTTTCTTCCTAATGCATTTGAGACTTTCCTCAGCAAGTCAGTAAAAACAAAATGGGATGAATCCGATCCTCTCCACATGGCCATTCATACGTGGACATTTAATCTACCCTTGGTGAGGCTCTCAGTATTGTACAAACACCAGAACATACCCACGGCTTACCAAGAAGACAATGAAAAATATGAGCTTATAGAGTTTTGGCTCAGTGAGTGATGAAAAGAAGGGAAAAGTGTGTGCGTGCACAGGTTCTCAGATGCCTGCGAGAAATATCCGTCCACAGCATGGGATCAAAAAGAGTGAGAGAAAAAGGAGGAAAGGTGAAAAAGCATAGGATGAATCTATCTCTCCGGTACACAGAGGAGATGAAACAATCGATCCTTTGCTCTTGAGCGGAGCCTGTTGATGATGATGAACCTTTACAGAACTTTCCTGCTGGCCACAGCACTGCGGCCCTGTTCATCCCAGTCCCCAAACCCAACCGACTGCAACCCATCATTCTCTGACAGCCTGCCTCTACGCTGCTTACAGCCCATTCTTGCCTCTCTCTGCTCTGTGATGTACAGGGCTGGAGAGAAAATGCAGGAAATAATCTCGCAATGTACTTTTAAAAAGGTACTGTTTAGCCAGAAATGAAAATCCGTCTTTGATTATTCCCCCTCCAAAGGAAGTGGAAAGGTCAAGTGTTGTTACTGTAGGGCAATGCCGAATAGCAGTCAAAGCTGAAAGCAGTGTTAAACATTTTGGATGCGATCTGGCACATTTGGTCTTGCTTCACTCGCCCAAAGAGATCATCTGATACGATAACGCCGTAAATTGCAAATCAGTGAAGCCTGCATGGCTGACGTTACGATAAAAGTGTCCATTACTTTTCAAGTGTATGTCATAATTTTCTCAGAGGACGGTGTGAAATGAAAGGCTGTGCATGGCCAATGAAATTTAATCATGTTTTTGTTGCATTTAAATGATTTCCATCCTTGTCATTTTAAAAGATTGTGTCTGCTTTTGAACCAGTAGGCCTCGTTGCTCAGTAGGTTCTGCAAGTTTTTCTTTCCTCTTCAAATCACATTTATATTTCATTTTCACTTTCTGCAGGTGTGCACTGTGACAAATTTATTCCCTTTAGCTAAACTTTAATATATGCTTTTTGAGATACCCTTGAGGAACAAATACACAATCACACAGATTCACAAAGTTATTCCATGAATCACATTCTTGCAATAGTTTGTTTGTTCAGTGCTCCTGCTCTTATTTTGCATAGCTTTTGCGTGACGGGGAATAGAAGATCTATTTATTCGGCTGACATTTATTCTGTCATGCACATTGTAGGGACATTTAAATATTGTCAAATAGAAGGACACACTACAGCTTAATCAACATAATTGTACGTGGTTATTCAAAAAACTTCTTTATATGAATATTTACACTCACAGGCCACTTTGTTTGTACCGGCTTTGTTTGACTCCTTTTTGTCTTCAGAACTGTCTTAAAAAGTTACTCCACCCCGAAATTAGCATTTTGTCATTACTCACTCACCCATGTCTCTCCAAACCTGTAAAAGCTTAATTCGTATTCGAACACATAGATATTTTGGATGATATCCGATAGGCTTGTGACTGTCCTATTGACTGCCAATTAATAAATGCTATCAAGGCCCAGAAAAAAAAGACATCATCAGAATCTGGCATCAGTGGTTCAACTGTAATGTTATGCAAATATGAGAATACTTTTGTATGGAAAGAAAATAGAAATAATGACTTTAATTCGACTATGTAGCATCACCGTAGCTTTCCAAGAAACTATCAAAAATATGCCACTGCAAAAGAAGAAAAACACAATGAAAATGAAAAAATTAACTCAGTTAGCACGAAATTAACATGCTCTTCAAATATGCTTCATTCTTTGTTAATGATTTTTAAAGAATCGTTTTCGCGAATCACAGATTTTGAATACGTTGCCACAGCTTTCGCTTACGCTTCGCAAATTTTCGTTTGCTGTTTTGGCACAAACCTCTCGTGGGGGCGGGCTTAACAGCGATCTACTCTGATTGGCTAATGA
>JAUCMT010000154.1:15482820-15495752 GCA_032357475.1 Enteromius thamalakanensis | reverse complement strand
TACACCCGCAATTATTTTTAAATGCCCCTCTCTGCGCCATTTATATGCTTTTGACTGATGGACCACGATGATGTATCATGCAAAAGCCAATGTGGCCAGCGTAAAGGCGCTCGCCGCCGTACACATTTAATGCATGAGTTCCCGCCTCTTTGACGCTCTCGCTGGCGGCGCTGTGAACGCATGGTAAAGGCCCCTCCACATGCGTCATGCAGTATTGCACTGATCGTTGTGGTTTATCTCTTCCATAATTAATGTACATTATTTAACAGTCCCCATCTCGATTAACAATCACATTGATTTAACGCTACATTGAATTTACCTGGTCTCGGGTGACAGGCCTCTGAGTGGGACATTTTTGTTTTGCTTCAATGCATTGTTACAGTAGTGCAAAATTCATTGTGAAAAAACGTTACATGAACTTGAAAATTAATTAGTTTTTGTAATCGAGTTATTCGAGTGACTCAAGGAATCGTTTCAGCCTCTAGAAGTTTTTGTGAAGTTTAGGCTTACAATCAATGTTTGAAAATCCGGAAATGACATTGTATGATTTTGTAACAATTCATTTGAGAATTACTGTCAAAAAAGAATGATCACTTGATTCAAAAAATGTTAATATTTGGTGCAGAAGCCTTTGTTAACAATTACAGAGGTCAAACGATTCCTGTAGTTCTTCACCAGGTTTGCACACACTGCAGGAGGGATTTTGGCCCACTCCAACTCTCCCACTCTTCTCTAGATCTGTCAGGTTTCGGGGATTTTCAGCTCCCTCCAAAGATTTTCAATTGGATTTAGGTCTGGAGACTGCTAGGCCACTCCAGAACCTTGCTTCTTATATGCTATACAGTATAAGCTTCTTACGGAGCCACTCCTTGGTTTTCCTGGCGGTGTGCTTTGGGTCATTGTCATGTTGGAAGACCCAGCCACGACCCATCTTTAATGCTCTGACTGAGGGTAGGAGGTTTTTGCCCAATGTGTCACAACACATGGCCCCATTCATCCTCTCCTTAATACAGTGCAGTCGTTCTGTCCCCTGTAGAGAAAAAAACCTGCAGAGCATGATGCTTCCAGCCCAATGCTTCACTGTAGGTATGGTATTATTGGAATGATGCTCATCATTCTTCTTCCTCCAAACACGGCAAATGGAGTTAAGACCAAAAAGTTCTACTTTGGTCTCATCTGACCACAGGACTTTCTCCCATAACTCCTCTGGTCCTCCAGATGGGGCCTGGCAAACTTCAGACGGGCCTGGACACGGGCTGACCTAAGCAGGGGAACCTTTCGTGCAATGCAAGATTTAAAACCATGACATCTTAGTGTAGTGTTAGTGTTACTGATAGTAGCCCTGGAAAATACGATGGTCCCAGCTCTCTTCACTGTATTGACCAGCCCCTTTCGTGTATTTCTAGGCTGATTCTTCAATTCAATTCGAACTAACGAACTCGTTGAATGTTCCTTGTCTGTTTGATTGTTAAATTGATCTTTATCTCACATCTGTACTTGTACAAACTACTACTATATTTACTGTAAACTTTACTTTGGTGTAAATCTGCTTTGCAATGATATGTATCATGAAAAGCACTATACAAATAAATTTGAATTGAATTGAATTGAAATACTTATTAACCTCACTTGTATATGCACAGCAAGCAAAAAAAAAACAAAATCAAAAAGTTGATGGCAAATATTTACAATTTACAATAAACAGAAATTTTAAAAATATATAATATATGTCTGTGAACTGTGAAGATAAATATGGATTTAAATGGATAAATGTTTTTAGGTGATTATATTTAATTATTGCAATTAATTATTAACATAGTTATGTGAAAAACTAGGGATGGAAAACAGCAGCCCAGTCTCACAGCAATTCATACATATTTTATGAGGTGGCAACTTTTTGCTAAATCGTACATATTTTACGAGTTAATGGGAAACTTTGTCATAAAAAATGAATGGATGGAAGCGTCGATAAGAGCATGGTTGTGAGCAAGCTATGCAACAAGGTCGATAACAATGTAATCCAAATAACAGGTAAAAAAAACGCTCAGAGATGTCGCCGTGGCAGAACAAAACTTCGCAAGTTGTTTCTCTGAAGCGTGAGCTTAAATAGTCCCGAAAAACGGAAACTCAATACTCCGGTGAGGGTTCCCGCTGATGACGGTCGGAGAGAGCTACAGAGGTCGTTGTTACAGAGCCCCCCCCTGCGAGCGGCTCCTGAAGCGAGCCGTTGGCTGACGCCGGGGTCTACTGCGAGGTCTGGGAGCGGGACGGTCAGGGTGTTCTCGCTGGTAAGTGGTGATCAGATTGGGATCCAGGATGTCCTGGGAGTTAACCCATGATCTCTCCTCTGGGCAGTATCCCTCCCAGTCAATGAGGTACTGTAAGACTCGCCCCTGGCATCGGAAATCCAGGATTTCGTGGACCTGGTAGGTTTCCTCGTTGTCGATGACCGGGGGGGGCTGCTCCTGGGGCGCGGCCTCATCTAGGATCCCCTCTCCTTCCGGAGCATCAACGGGCTTGAGCAGGGACATATGAAAAGTAGGTGAGATTCTGTACTGAGACAATATGACACTGGAGTAATTTGTCTGATAATTTGAAACGGACCCACGTACCTCTGTCAACTTACGGCAGGGTTGGTTCAGCCGGAGGTTCCTGGTGGACAGCCACACCCATTGCCCGACTTCATACGGCGGATTATTTGCAATGGATTAAATTAATTTAAATCTACTGCTATTTCATCCAGTGTGAATTTAAAAGCATTCTGCAGAAAAGCCTTTGAAATCATTTGAAATTCATTCTTCATCATTCTCATGTGAGCTTTCAAGGATAAAAATAGTTCTTCACAATACTGATTGGTATGTTGTCCAAAATTGCATCAATTCTGGCAAAGCCAGGCAGTTAAAAGTTTCATAGAGAAAAGTAATTCTAAGTAATTAAGTGAAATATAAAGGTTCTTTACTGGCTCCATGAAGCACTTTTAACATCCACAAATTCTAACCAATTAATGAAACGTTTTATAAAGTGTGTGGGTGTTTTGGGGGGGTTTGGGGTTGTTCTTTTCTCTAAAAAAGTTATATTTAAGAGCGTAGACTGAAAAATACAGATTTTTTTAACCGTAGGATGCTGCGCACTCCTTTTTCATACAGATTAAAAGAAAATATTTACCATTTTGGCCGTATGGCTAAACTACATCTTGGCTTGTTTCAGTTTTGTTTGATTTTCCTTGAATACATTCATTTTAATCCACTCATTTGAAGCCAGTCCATGGATCTGCCATTTCCCATAAGTAATATTCAAATGAGCCATTCAAAATATATTTCCCTTTCTGTTAGAGTGAAATCATCATAGTTCACTCATGCTGTTTTTAATAGATTAACATATGTTTTCTCATTAGCAGAAATGCATGACATGGATGGGTGGATGTTTTTATACTGTATGCTCTGATGGCTCGCAATGAAGGGAAAAAACCTACTCGGATATTACTGATGCAAGTAATAAGACCTCTCGGAGATGGAAGATGATGAAAATAAAATTGGATTTTAAGGTTTAGCTGTATGAACACATTCCTTCACAAGATGTACGAATGAATAGCTGTGCTTAACATCCATAATGCCTGGCCTTCGATAGAAATGCTGCCGCCTTGCTGGAATATGTTAATCGCTGTGAAAAGTCTTATACATTGGTTGCTTTCATTTGCATTCAGTTCAGAAAGCTGTTACATTCCTAATGAACTTTGAAGCATTAATTTGAAATAAATTTATCTCCGAAAATGTACTTTTATTTTAACACGTAATGTGTGGATAATAGATGTCTGTTTCTTTATGGTTATGTATTCTGGCTGTCTGTGCCTGCATATTATTGACCTGACATTTTTTTCCTAACTGAAAATCCATTAAGGTGCTTTTGAATTACATATATTAATAAGTTATGGAAACCCAGAGAGCTGTACTCTAGGCAGAGTTGTTTAACAAAAAAATGCTATTATAGTTTTTCTTAATATTTTGATTAAGTTTTTATTTTTTTGTGTTCTGTTTTCATGTTAACAAAGTTAGGTGCACCCAAATTTTCATATAGGCAATATTTTTGACATGTAAAGGATTAACTAACAACGTGTCTACACTAAACGAGACAGTTGTCATGCCACGCTGCAACCGCCACTGGACGCGACAAAGTGACCGTTGAAAATCATTTGAAACCTGTGTCAGTACGTCATAAATAAAATAATTTTCTGTCGGGTGCACAGTGCGAGCTCTGCATCTGCTTCGTTCAGCAAACGGCTGAAATGAGCTGCGCTTTCAGTTTTTGTTTTACGCATAACTTTTGCTACGGTTACGCCTATCATTTACACTAATCTGCAGTTTTCCACCCTCGCTGACAAAAATAATGTTTGGAAATATAAAGTAGTAGATAGTAATAACTGACTTATAACCTCTTTTTTGGTTTGTTTTTATGTTGTTGAAAATATTAGTGACCCAAGACTTTTGCACAGTACTGTATAGTAATTTATACTTCTGACTACTTCTCAAGCTTAATTCAGTTGCTATTTTGATGTCTAAAACATTAAATGATAAAGGGTCTGCTAAATGAATAAATGTTAATATTAAAAAAAAAAAATTATTTGCCTGAGGGCCCAAATTTTGTTGAACCACAGGGAATTTGTTCATGCAAATTCATTCAAATTTATTAAACCATTAAACCATTCTTCGTATTGTATTACCTTTGCATCATTTCCATCATTGCAGCGTCTATGAGAGGGGCGGTAAATTTGACATCGTTCTCTCTTTTGACTCTTTCTCTCTATATTTTTTCTTTTTATTGGAAATCATGAAAACACTATCGTGTAGTTTTTCTTTTGCTATTTGAGCAAATGGGAGTACAAAAATACATATTCGTGGTACCATCCCATTTACTGCTAGTAAAGTTTATCCAACTATGACGACTTCCGCTGCGGAGAAACCCGGAAATGTGAAAAGAGTCCATTGAGAAACTAGGTTACATGAGCCCTGGAACGATTCACCCACATATGAACATTGGCTGAAAATGTACACACTCTCAGGCAACACAGTCTCATGACCAATTTGTACGTATGTGTACGAGGTGCAAAATTGTGCCAATTCGTACAACCACACTGTACAATTTTGGACGATTTGTCTAAACCCCAGTGATGGGTAGGTTTAGGGGCGGGGTTAGGTGTAGGTCATTCAAACAAATTCAAATGAATTGGCATCTCGTAAAATATGTACAATTTAGCAAAACTCTAATGAATTTTTGCGAGGGAGATCATAAAAATATGTACGAATTGCTGTGAGACTGGGTTGTCTCAGCTCATTCAGCATTACATCACTTGCTCATTAATCTTAAATTCTATGCAGTCTTCAGAATGAGTCTAAACAGCAGATAAAAGCATCACAGTAATTTAAAGCAAATCAACACAATTCCATAAGTTAACATTGGTTAAAGCCAAAATCTATGTGTTTGTAAAAAACATTCATCATTAAGACATTTTTAACTTTAAACTTCCAGTTCAATTCTGTAATAGTTTTATCCAGTGTAAAAGTCATCTTGTCTGAGTCAAAAGAGAAGAGACGGATTAGACACCATTTATAAGTAAATTGGTGGGTTTTGATATTAGAGGACCACAGTGGAGGGATTATTTTAGGAAGCATTTTTAGCATAAGATTTTAGCCAAAAGTGACTGTTTAAAGATAAAATGCCTTAAGGATGGATTTGTTTCTTACTCGCACACAGCATTTCACTTTAAAATATGTTACTTGATGGATTGGAGTCATCTGAATTAGATTAAGCTTATTGGTTTGTTTTTATCAGCTTTTTGACAGCTTTAATATTTAAGGAGCAAAAGGTTTTATTGGACAAAGTTGTTTGCAGCTTTGTACAAGTTCATGCACCGGAATAAAGAGCATTTTTTCCCCGCCCTTTGATTCCATGACACATAAAGGAATTTGTTATAAAAGCAATCTGACATCATTCTACGCTTCTTCTCACCGAATTGCTGTATATAATGCTTTATCCTTTCATTTACCACTTTAGATTGTGTTGAGGATACAGATGGACAGTTGAAAGAGGGCAGTATTGTTTGCTGGGATCAAATAAATGAAATAAAACAAGCAGCGTCAGTGATTTGCGTGGCATGGCTGTCAGTACTCTGGCACAAATTGCCTGTGGCCGTCCCTGGCTTTCAGCTGGGTCCATGATTTTACAGCTGCTGTTAAAGCTCTTTGCCATTTATTGAAGTGTCAGAATGCACCATTGTGGCGGGTATTTATCACTGTTAAAATGCCTGAGACGGTGAGGACACGTCTCATTCTACCTGTCACTTCCATAGAAGAGAGCCAGCATGGTCCATATTTAACCATCACACCTTCTCTCTGAAAGTATTGCTTGTCATTTCATCTCTCTCTCTCTCTCTCTCTCTCCCCATTTGAAGGGCCTAACCAAACAACCTGATGTTCTGGATACTCTATTTCCCTTTAGCATGTTAGGCCAGCTGGAGAAATATTGCAGTGGAATAAATCCCTTTCCATGTGACATTTGCATCAGGAAGGAAAAATCACTGACAGTAGAGAAAATATGGTACTGTCTGCAACATGAAAATTATTGTATTTACATTCTTAATGTTTGTGGCTGTTATTCCAAATGGATTTATGGATTTATATTTATGAAAATTATTTTAAATATTTATTTTGAAACATTGCTGCAAAGATTATAACAGTATTCATGTTCTTTCTTACGGAGCCCCCGCCTAAAAAAAAAAAATAGTGGAAAAACGATTTTTTTTTGCAGTCTTTTGCAAAAATTTTGCCTTTTCTTGCAAAACCAGTTGAGTTTGGACAAACACTTCCTGTTTACGTTACAGCTTGCAGGGGTTCATCGCTCTGTAAATGGAGAGATTAATTGAATTTTACTCTGAACTTGGAATCAAGAATAAATAATCTCAGTACTTCGTTCAAGGCATGGCTTTGGGACATTCTAAAATGCTTAATGTGGCTTAAAGGTGCTCTATGAGATGCTGTTTGACGTCACTACTGTTGACGTTTCATGTAAATACAAAACAAAACAGAGCAAGCTCCCCCCTCCCCCCAGTGTATCTGTAACTGCCGTGAACGTGTAAAGCTCATTGATACGAAAAGGTGATGCTAACCCAATCGTGACTTTACCTACCTGTCCAATACAAAACTTGCCACCTGTGCATCGGTTTAGAAGTCCTTTTGACAGCGGAGTTCTCTCCATCATTCAAACAAATCCCCAATGTAAATCCGGGTCTTAGTTTACTGTAGTTTCTTCTTGATTTCTCTTCTGCTTGTCTTATATTTCTCAGAAGGTCTTTTCTTCGGTCGAGTTCAGCTAACTCACTCTCAGACTCACGCTGTACAATCAACTCTGTCTATTGTGTGCATGCACATTAAACCCCACCTCTTTTTGCTGATTGGTTGGCCGTAGTTTGTTTTTGTTGTGGTGCACATCCTGTCCATTAGTGTTTGTTTTGGTATTGCAGTCTTTCGAGACCAGGTTTTTTCCCAGTGTATTCAGAGGGCAGACAGCAAGACGATCAAGGGGTGATGTATACGGTTTGAGATAAAAGTGAAATTGAGCTAAAATCCTGCAGCATCTTATAGAGCTCCTTTAATGTTTTAAAACAGTGACTCTAGAGGACCAAATATAATAATAAATACTGCTAAAGTTGTTAGGCTAATATTAATAACCTTATTAATAATATTACTATAAATAAATCAGAATAGCCCAAAATATGAATGCAACATGCTACATACTAAACTTTTTATCCCCTATAGAAAATGCTTAAGGTAGTCTAATGAACACAGATGGTAATTTAAAAATAGCAATTCTGTTTACAGTTTATATTATGCACAGAAAAGCAGATGAGCGCAGAACGGAATGTGCAGTTTCACAAGTTTTCTCCCCCATAGAAAACATTATAAAAACTCTTATTTCTTACTCTACGAACTTACTCGAGAGGCTTAATAACAGCCATTTTGAAAGCTTTGGGGACATATCCTAATGACAATGAAGAATTAATAATAGACAAGAGAGGATCTCTGGAAGCAGCTCTTTTAATAGTTTAGATGGAATAGGGTCTAGCATACGTGTTGTTGGCCTAGATGAATTAATCAAGTTTATACAGTTCAGCCTAACCCTACCCCTGGTAGAGAAAGAGTGGAATTTTTGCATATTGTACCATCTGATGCGATACTGTAGCTGACGGCTGCAAAGTTTCTGTTTCATCTCTAATAATATTAACTTTGGAAGTAAAATATTCCAGAACGGAGCAGTCACTGGTTGTGGTTAAAACGTAGGGACGCAATATGGACTATTTAATGATCGTGTGGTGCCACTGGGTGACACACACCTGGGTTTGATCAACCTGTGGTGGGCCAACCCCGGCAGAGGGTGTCTTGTGATAAGTGGCCAAAACACCCAATGAGGTTGGGGCACACAACTGAAGATGTGTCACACTGGTTGGCACAACATGATCTTGTGGCAAATTTCACCCCATCCAAGATGACATCCCCATTCAATTGCTGTACTGAAATTTTGGGATCTTTAACAACCAGTCCTAATAAGAATCTTCCCCTGCCAGGCTAAACGAAACACTTCTAGCTTTGTTTTCCTCCAGCTACGCTCCATTTTCCGGGCTGCTCTCTTTATGGTGTGAGTGTGCTCATTATACCATGGAGTCAAATTGTTTTCTTTTACCTTTCTTAAGCGCAAAGCAGCAACTATATCTAAAGTGCTAGAAAAGAGAGAGTGTATGGTTTCTGTTGCATCATCAAGTTTTTCAGCGCTATTGGACGTGCTCAAGAATTGAGATAAATCAGGAAGATTACTTACAATAATTTACTTACAGTTAATTACTTGCATGCATGCATATATTTACTAAAAATATTTTATGTTCACACATTACAGGTATTTATATATAAATGTAAATGCAAAAATTTTCTGGTACATTTAAATATTTTCATATATGTATATTATATGTATGTGTGTATTTATAAATACATAATGTAACGTTCAGCTGGATGTGCCCATCCAGACCACTGCATATAAGCCCGCTTTTGTTTAGCTTGCAGCACGGTTTGTTGTTAGTTGTTACATTCATTCGTGTTCTTGTTTCTCGCATTTCTGTTGGTTATTCTGTTTACTCTGCTCGTATTTGGGCTACCCCTCTGCCTCTCCCTAAGGATCCCGTCTGCCTGGTACTGTTACCTTTTGCTTGTTTTTCAACTCAGTCTCTGTCACGTCTCCTACATCCCTGTCTGCCAGTGTTGTGCTGAATTTTAACTCCCTGCCGAATTATGACTCCCCTCGTTGAAATCAAAAGTAATCTTAACGCCGCCCCTAATCATTACCCCTCCCCCACACCTAACACTAAACCTACCAAAACTAGTGGAGTCATAATCTGGCAGGGGGTCAAAATTCACTACACCGGCGATCGATCACTGTTGTTCAGACCTCGCATGCCTCGCATTCTTTTGGTAACACTTAATAATTACACACATATATTATTTAAACAAAAACTTATTTTTGATGTGATTAATCATTTGCAGGCACTAGTATATTTTTTAATATACAGTATAACAAAATGTGGGCATTCTTCACTTTTTTCATATTAAGCCACGTTAAACAATTTTTCTATCAGGGAAAAAACACTTTTCGTGCAATTCAGCTCATTTTTTGGGCTGATCTGCTTGTAAAAATATGTACTACACAGTACATATTTTTAATGCATAGCGTATTTTACCTATTTATCATATTCATTAAGTCGCGTTTTTATGAGCCACTGCCAGCTGTACAGTACGATACATAGGAAGTATTTGGTCCGAACTGATTTTGCGAGAGAACGCAAAAGTTTGAGAAAGAATGCAAATATCTCTATGAGAGAACGCAAAAGTTTTGTGAGGTAATGCAAAGTTTCTTGAGGGAGTGCAAAAGTTTTGCTAAAGAGTGCAAAACATTTGAAGAATATTTGACCTCACACCCGATTGCCGTGACTTTCAGTACATGCTGGTTGTGGTACTTGTTAGATGAACATTTTCCATAAACTTATATGCTAAATAATTTGTCTCTCTGAGTAGTTACATCCTGCAGTCCTTCTCCAGGATATAAACAGACACAAAATGGAAATTTCTCTTTTAATGTAACTAATGAAGCCTTCATCCTGTGATAATTTGAGACAATTGTGTGTAATTAACTGGCCACCTACAATTCTTTCAGAGAACAAACAGAATATGCCAGAGTTATGCTATGAATGTGCCTGAAAACTGAAGTTGAGCTAACTTTGCATTCAACTTTATGAAACTTTTGCTCTTGTCCTATATTTCTGAAATGTTAGTGGTGAAGGAAGCAGAAGTCCTGGGTCAGTCTGGAGTCTGAGTTTTATTCTGATGCAACAAAAGTAAGATGAAAAAGGCATTTAAATCTCTCTGGAATCCCTTGCTCACCAACACACACTTCTGAAAGCCTTTATGTCTAACATGTCAACAGGAGTGGTGAAATTTTAATCCAGGATGACATTTCAGATAACTTTTTTTCCTAATCTCACCCTCATCTCCTAGCAATGGTATGTTCTCCGAGGTTTACAGTATCTACTGACCTGTATGCTTAAAATATCTATAGCTCTGGAAAAAAAAATCATTCAACTGAAGAAAGAACAATATAAATCTCACACCACACCGTTTCTAACCCAAATTTCTTTCATGTTCTCAGATTTTTTTTTTTATTGTGCTGTCATAAAATTCATGTGATCTGAATTGGATTGAGACATTCAGTTTGTGATTGTTTGTTAGAATTCTTGAGTACAGTAGGACTACAACAACGAGTCAACATGCGTGACAACCCACTTATAGTCTTTACATAGCAACTTTTCAGGAATTTTGAAGGAGTGTGGTTTGAGGTAGGCTAGAACTTGAATGGGAATTCATGATGGGAAAATCTCTTAAATGTTTACAGCAGACCTTATTTAACTTAAAAACTCGTGGCACTGCCTTATCTCATTAGTATTAGAATAGAGCACCTTCAGGTTCATGTTTATGTATGTATATATATATATATATATATATTAGGGCCGGGACTCGATTAAAAAAAATTATCTAATTAATTAGAGGCTTTGTAAAATCGAAATTAATCGCATATAAATATTGGACCTGAGAACAGTAAGAAATAAGTTTTTTTTCATGTGGATATTTAGTATACATTAAATAATGACTGAATACATAAGCTTAAGCAACATAAAATTGTTTATTTTTGTTCAGCAGACCAGTGCAATATTGCCATTAAGTGTAGCAAAAGGATATTTAGAAATATAGCGTCTCAAGTTTTAGCAAAAGTTTGGAGTGAGATTTGATCTGCCACAAAATATTTGCACAGCAGGCCCTAGCTCACCCAATTCTCTGAATCTATTGCTAGCAGTTTAGTTTTAGTTATTGTTCATAAATGATCAGCACAAATATGAATTATAACAATTGGTAAACCTGATAAAAGAGACAAATTCATCCAAATGAAATAAATAGCTTTAAATATATTAAAATTTTTTGTGTAATTAATCTAAATTAACGCATTAAAGTCCCGGCCCTAATATATATATATATACACATAAACATGCAGTACGTTAACGCTGATATATTTATATATATATATTAGTGGTGAGCCGTTATCAGCATTAACATGCTGCGTTAACGTTAGACTCTTATCGCACAGTAAAATGGGACAGGACTAACATCTCCGTGTTTATTACAGAGGTGAGAGGGTCTGTTAGAGATCACGTGCTCTGTATGTGTGCATTGCTATAGTCAATGCTATAGATTGATTACAATTAGTATAATCACAAATACCACTGTGAAGCTAAATGGTTAGTATAGCAAAATCGTGTCAATGTGTGGTTACTTTTGTTCAACTACTATGATTTTTATTAGTAAACACATGTTTACTATTTATATTGTTTATTTATTTGTATTTATTTATTATTGCATGCAGTAAGAGGATCTATGGCATATTGCCTTGGCTAAAGCACACCACGAAACGCGTTCTTAAAAATAATATCACAGACATCGACTTTAATGTGAATTATCACAGAGGTTGTGAGAGAAAAACACAGACATGGCAAATTCGGATGGGACTGAAATCACCAAGTACATCTGTAAAACAAAACATTCTCTAACGACCCCCTGTTAAACTAGTCCCGTCCGAATAGGACTTAAGTATGTCATCATTTAGGTAGCACACATATTCTGAATGCCTTTGGCAGAATTCAAATAAGATATTTTAATCTAGATTAATCTAGATTAATTTCAATATTAATCTATGCCCACCCCTGATATATATATATATATACTATACTATACTGTGCATATTGTCCACACGGAAGAATTCACATATACTAAATATCTTTATTGATAAATTACATTATGTTTATTTAAAAGATACATTTACTAATATATTAATAACATTATTGTTATTAAAACTAAAATAAAACTAAAATCTGTAACTTTTGGTGCTCTAGCAGTTAAATAGAACTATGTGCTTCTTGTGAAAGAACATTGTAGCAGGAGCTACTTCTTTCAGTTTATGTCTCTGGCGAATCACACACGTACCTGTCTACTCCACTGCGGTACCTACCCAAACCTACGTAGTCTACATAACCTATAGAAGTCTACATAGTCTAAATATGAACACTTATCACAGGTGTACCATAGTGATTACAGTGTACTGTATACATGTGAAGTTATGGCACAACAGTTGAGTATAGCACAAAAAATAAATACTGTAGGATGAAATATATTTGATTAAATATGATTAAACTTTTGTACAATTAAGTTTAGTACCTTAAAGAATATGTAGTTCCCTTTCAGTCGGTCACTCTGACGTCACGTCGGTGACCGACAAATAGGAATCTCGCCTCG
>JAUCMT010000154.1:15439591-15451592 GCA_032357475.1 Enteromius thamalakanensis | reverse complement strand
TCTGTTGATTATAAGTAACATTGCACCTACATATCTACTGACTCTCAATAGAGTGCTAGCAGAGTATTAGTAGACTGGTAGTGTTAGGGTTAGAATAAGTTGGTATGTACTTGCAAAATTACTTATAGTCAGTAGAGTGTTTTTGGGAGATCGTCACAATAAAGAGTTAGAAGATATTAATTAGAGAGTGTACTAATGTTCTAATGAGAGTTAGTTGACATTTTGGTGCAAAGCTACTTATTGTCAACAGATTGTTCAAAAGAGACCATCAAAATAAAGTGTTACCCTCGGATGTTTTAATTTGAGAACCACATCAACCCTTCTTTTTGCTAATAAGCTTGTTTTAACTTCATTAACTGTCAAACTGGTATATTACAATCTTTATGAAGGAGAATTTTCATTAAATTAAAGAAGAACCGTACATGTAGTCCTTAAGATGCATGGTAAGTAAATAATGCATATTTACGTTTTTACTTCACCCATAATGCACTGGGTTCGATCCAAATTTTGTGAGCAGACGTATAATCATGCAAAATTACTGTTTGTACATTTCAGTGTTTTACTTTTAGTAATAATATATATATATTTTTTTTCCTCACCATGTTTCCTAAAAATATTGAAAAAGCCCTGGAGCTGTCAAAATATTGTATTTGCAGTTTTATTTTATATATATATACACACAGTAAATTTCAGTGCAAGTAACAGAAAATTAATACACATTGCTCATTTACATATACAATGACATTGTAACTATACAAAGCAGACTAAAAATCTGTGCTTTTCAACTTTGCCCTGTACTGTTTTAAAAAAAATAAAAATAAAAAATTGTCTTAAGGCGCAGAAATTTCAGTTTTATACGTGTATGTCAGTATGTGTCCTGCAATTGTGGTAAATAAACTGTCAATAGTATAACACAGACCGTTCAGATCTTGTCCGTTCATACTGTCCCATTCTACACATCTTGTTTTAATTTAAAGCCACCCCTTTTGGCCATCTTCTTTTAATTGGCTGAATTCTCATAAGGCCTCATAATTCTGAAGGTCTTTACAAGGAGGTGCAAATAATTGCATTCATATTGACTCATAACCATACATTTACTCCTGCATCGCACGCTGGAAAATTCTGTTCCCCCAAACAAGGTCATCAAACTTGTTTGTCAAGACGTGGCTGCGGTATTGTTTATGACAAAGAAGGGTGGGATTGAACTAGTGCACTCGCACAGACGCAGACTCGCCCTAATCCAATAAATCTGTTTTCAATTATGTTAGAATAAAGACTGAGACCTTTCAGCCGGGCCTGGAGTACATCCGCGCGGCCAGGTTGGCATTTGCAATAAGACCGCTGAGGCTTAGAGGAGATGTAATCGTCTCCAGACACCTTCGAGATAGGACAGAAGTATATCGCGTGGACAATGCCAACGCCTGGTGTCGGTGCTGAATTGTTTCTAAAGATATCAAGAACACCTCTCAGCGTTTTATAATTAAAATCGCATTCTTGCGGCAGCATCCTGCATCTGTTTGCCTCTCACAAAGCAGTGGGTTTAATCAGGTGCTGTAGTCCAGAAAACCCAAAGGCCACATGACACACACAATGGCCGAGAGGCAGAGACTGTATCCCATTGGGATTTAGTGCCTCAATTTGTGTTCCCTTAGTCAGCCTTCTCTACACACAATGCTATTTACTGAGACTCAATCGATCTTAATCTCTGCTCCTCTGATTAAAAGGTAAAGCATGAAGGACTATTAGAATGAGTGATTTTGCGATGTTTTGAAGTAAGTGCATTATATGAGCTGTTAAAGTGTGTGTGGGATTTGACTGCAAACCCCTGTGTGTTGTTTATGAACAAACTAGTTTAAGCAAGCACAAAATGCTGTGTGATCGTTGTAATTGAGTCATTTATAACATTTATTGTCAATACCACATGGCTGCTTCTATGTAAATTAGCCATACTGTGCTGTATTCTTAAAAATTCTGTACTATTTATCAATTTTATTTGTGAATGCATCAAATGATGAGCATATGATGGAGTTATTACCACATTTATTTACAGATGTTTGGTACAGCTGAGTGCACATTTTCATTTTAAACAGCCGATTCGAGTGGAGATCTAATGAATTCCTTCAAAGCATTTACTATAAGCGTGTAGCCTATTAAAATGTATTAATAAAAAAAAAAATTTAGAAAAAAAATGTCTATTGCTGGATTTAGCATTATTAGATTGATTTGTTAGCTATTGTCTTTATAAATAAGTACATATTTAAATTAGTTTTTTATTTATTATTGTTTTTTTGTTGTTTTTTTACATAACATTGTAATCTGGTGCAGAACATTGATTCTAAATATTTTTTTATTTGTGTTTAATTACAATAAAAAACAGTTTTGTATTTGTAAATAACGGAAACAATTGGACGCGGCTTTCTACAGAGCGAGTTAAGGAAATTAACTGAAAATTACGAAAATTGCAAACTATACCCCTGTATATATATATATTAATACAGATAAAACAGATAGCAGTGTGAAAATGTTGATTATTTTATTTTATTACTTTTAATTTAGTTTTAGATTATAAAAAAAAACAGAAAAATCAGAATTTTTGCAAATAATGTGGAAAACATTATTTTTTACTTTATTCTATTTATATTTAGTTCTAATTTAGCAAAAAGTACAAAATTAAAAAGGGGATATATATTAACATTTTTGAAAATAAAAATTTAGCAAATATATTTTTATTTGAATTCATTTTATAGCCTTCTGAACCGACTTACTGTGCTAATTGTGTTCAGCACAGATGTGTTTTTGCACCATTGCCTGATTTGCATAATTCCTTCAGTAAATCGGGTGCTAAAACTACCCGTGCAAATAAACAAAACTATCAGCATCAATTTTAGTAAATTTACCGTGTTATGTTTATATCTTCCTGTGAATGCCCGTAACCGCAAATTCACCCTAATAGCGAGTTCAATTAAAGGAAATATTTACCAATATCTAATTATTTTTCAGTGTTTGTGTATAATGCGTCTCTTTATTTTGTTTTATGTGTCATTTCACCTGATGTATGAATGTAGTGATTGTGTTGAATTAGCGTTAGCTCATGCAGTGAACTTTCAGCATCTCCTGTGTAAACATGCATAATTAGATGCAGGCTTAGGCAAAAGCCAGAACTGCCAGATCTGCAGCTGGCATAGAAAGAGAGAGAGAGACACAAGAAGGAACCAAAATTGTGTGTTGACAGGCGGGGATGTTGGTGGGGGGGTGAGAGAAACAGAGGACAGTGACTAAAAGCCAATTAATTAGCGAGAGCGGTGATGTGTGTCAGCTGCCTGTTGACATCAGCCAAGATCTCTGTTCACAGCTCTGCTAATGCCCTCCTCTCTCCCCTTCGCTTCTTAACATCTCCCACCATTTCTCTTCCTCTCATTCGCATCTCAGCTCTTTGCTTTCCAACTCTCACACTTGTCGTGATTGTTTACACAGAAACGCATAAAAAGACACTGATGTGTAGCCTTGCACCTCTACATGCAACCCTCCTCAAGCAAACCAACACACAAATACTGGTGAAATCCTTCCTCCTGGTACACAGCGTCTTTGTGAGAGCAAACCTTGATTCATATTTTGTAATTCTTTCTTGTCAATTTAAAAAATATATATTTGTAGTAATATCTCTGAAAATGACAATATCTATTCATGTATCAATGGAGAAAGCACAAGTGGCAATTTTGGTAATTATTAATGTGTTATTAAAATCACAAGCTGTACTTTTTACATTAGTTAACACTGTGGACTAACATGAACTAATAATAAATGATTGTATTTTTATTACCTAACATTAACAAAGATCAACTAATGTTAACAATTGGCACCTTATTTTAAAGTGTTACCAAAAAGTAAATATAGCTGCAAGGCTTGGTTCTGATTGGTTGATGCACATTCTGAGATCTTTCTATAGTCCACGTTAGACATAGATATGTAATGCATACTGTAGAGATTTAAAGGTTTAGTTCACCCACAAAAATGAAAATCTTGTCATTAATCACTTACTGTCATGTCGTTTCAAACCCGTAAGACCTTTGTTCATCTTCAAAACACAAATTAAGATATTCTCAGAGAGCCATCTGACCTTCCATAGACAGCAATACAACTGAAGTGTTCCCGATACGCAGCAAAAACATGAGGGTGAAATAAAATGTATTTTTAAGTGAACTAATCCATTAAATTTCCCAAAGGAATGAGTAAAACACTTGACAAGAGGTTTGTGTTTTATATGAATTAAGTCCTTGTTTTGACAACTTTGTTTTTTGTTGTATTGCGGTAGGCTAGTTGACTTAGATTTAGATATTCAGTAACAGTAAACTTAGCTTTTGAGTGTTTACGGGCTGGATTTGACATTAGTATCTAGAGGGCTATAGAAACAGCCACTAATGAGGCATTAATGTGTATGTCTATGACTTTAGACAAGTCAACTTTGAATCTACATGTCAGCGAACTTCCATTATAATCTTACTAGGCTGGTAGGTTATGGTTAGGGTTATAGAATAAGTTGATGTGCACTTGTAAAGTTATAGGCATCAAAATAAAGCTATAAACTAGTTCCATCACACATTACAGTTTCGTTTTTGAAAATTGTTTCAGTTATTTCAAATGTCCTAACAACCTACAACAATAAATAAACCATAACCTAAAAATACACTGGTCAAGCAAATAAATATGACTATTAATAGAATAAAACATGTAATTATTATTAATATTCTTTTTTTTGGCAGCAGCAGTAAGGGTATGAATAATTCTGACTATCTGATAATTCATACCAATGGAGCACTGGAACGATCTTTAGCCTTGGGTGAATAGAATCGTTGCCTCAGCTGTGCCCATGAGCAAGTCTTGTCACATCTACATGTAGATACTGTGAAGGAACACCCTTCCTGCCTCAGGCACACTTTTAAGTGCTATTGGACCTGCTAGATCGAGCAAAGCGCCCCTTTTGAATTTCACCTCCAAAAATCACTCTGATGCCGAACCCTGCCTGGAATTAAAACACAGTAAACAGAGCGAGACTTTGCCCATTTTCTCTCTACCTGTCAGAATGAGAAAAATGGCCCATGGCAAACTATTCATCTTTCATTTGAGTGGGACCAGAAGAAAAATATGAGTTTCGATGGGGTGAATCTATGATGCGCATCTGACACGTTTCTGAATTGCTAGAGAATGGTGATGTTTGACAATGTTTCCCCTCAGGCAGTCTCTAATTATAAACTTCCTGCTTGGGTAATGCACTAATTATCATTTTTACAATAAATTAAGCATTGCTCTACTGGCTCAGCACGTACACACACATACGCAAGCACATGCAGTCTAAACAGTGACATGCAGTTTTGTGGCTCCTTTGGGAAAGTTTGAGGACACATTTTTCTGTCTGGTCTATTTGTGCTGTTTTCAGGGGTGCATTCAATCATTGTACATTTTCGAATTTAATATGTTAATTATGAGCCCAACAACACCTTTGGAGAGTATTCTGCACTCAGGTGTATACTCTGCAAAGCAATGTGTGTGTGTGTGTGTGTGTGTGTGCGTTTGCGCAATTAACCAAACAAAGGTACAAATGTCAACTAATTTATTTCTTGTCGTTTGTTTATTTTACATCTGTTCATAGCTTGACTATTGTCATCTAGTCCAATCAAATGTTAATTAAATGCAAAGTGGCAGTTAGTATACAATATTCGTATGCGTAAATATGTTGCCGTGTTTTTTTCCACAATGCGCATGAAAAAAATAAATGAGGTGTGCAATTGATGCTCTGTAAATGCAGCTTTGTTAGTGGTGAAATCTAAATATTTACAACACAAAATGTTCACTATTTTAATTCGTTCACACAGCTGCTTCTTTTATTTTCTGCGTCAGTGACTTACTAAGACATTTTTTTCTAAGCTTATCCTCGTGGAAAAAAAGTGCACTTACTTACTCACCCTCGTGTCGTTCCAAACCCATAAGACATTTGTTCGTCTACTATACACACATTAAAATACAGATCAGAAAGCCATCTCACCCTCCATAGACAGCAATACAACTGAAAATTTTAGAGAGAATCTCACTGCAACGCATAAGCAAGCTTTACTGTATTTGATGCACATGTACAGATCTGGCCATTCAAATTGTGTGTGGGAAAGTAAGTGGTCTCGCGTGACCCCGGTGTATTATGTGGGAACACAGAAAAAGCTTCGACACAGAAAAGACATGAACAGTAGGGGGCAGTCATGTAACGCACTGAACTGAAGCAGCGAAGATCACCGCGAGTTACTGTACAGTAGAAGGCTTGTTTGAGATGAGCCAAATCTGCGCGCAATCGATGGGAAACGACTGGCTGAGGACAACAACTGTGATGTTGTGTTCTCTTCTTTAAAGTTTTTTTTTTAATCTAATATCATGTGGTTATGCGTTTAAATTCTGGGTGAATATTCCCAAACATTTTGGCCGTGCATTCTATGCGTGAGATATGTGATTGCTCTCATATTGCTATCAAAATCTAAAATACATGTTTGTGTTACAGTAAAAAAAGCTGTGACTGACAGTGATATTGCAGCAATTGACAGGACAAAAATATTTACCCCCTTAGTTCAAGTTTGTATGTATTGGCAAAGTGATTATATTTATTTTTTTGTGTGTTTTTTTTTTTTTTTAATTTAGTTATTTTAGAAAAACGTTTGGAGAATTTTTTGATCGTTAAATATTAGGGGTATGTTGGGTTTAATTATTTCCTGTTAGAAAACATACATTTCATCAAAATAATATAAAGATTACAAAACAAAAGAAAACAAATGGACTGAGAGATAAGCTCACGGAAAGAAAGGCAAATATTAAGCGTCATCCTTCATGTGTTCTTTGTAACCCCCCAGAGCCAAGCCTCCTCTTCTCACCTTTATTCATAGGGTGGGGGAAGGTGAAAGGTGAATTAGCAAGTAGTCACATGAACAACCCCCTCTCATTAACAATTGCGAGGTTAGATCTTGTAATTTGAAGGGTTGTGAAAGCCATAAGGTATTGCCTTCAAAGTCCAAGAAGCAAGGAATATCAGTGCTGTGTTACTCATTAGTTGCGCAGTAATATTTTATGAATCACAAGAATAGGCCAACATGCAATTAAAAAATATGTTGGCCTATAATGCTATGCCTTTATTCTCAAAATAGATCTCATATTGCTACTACTTTGTACACAACAATACGGCAACAACTTTACAACGTGACACGTTATTATTTTTATCATTATTATTTTATGTTTTTGATAACAGCAGACTCTCAACAACAACAATGCCGAAAAAGCTTATTTATTCAAGTGATGAGAAACGTACAGTATATTTTCATTTTACAGTTTTGCCAATGCTTAGACATTTTAAAACAACTTTAGACATTTAGAAAAATTGGGTGATGTAGAATCTGTCACTTTTGCTTTTCTGGCATCCAACAGTAAGGAGGTACACTGGTCGCTGTTGAGGTGCTCCTCCAAACTGCTGCATAACTACAGTTAAAATAAACATTGAATATTAGACACAAACAATGTCTATTCACAGAGAAAACAACATTATAAAAAATGATTGCTCAAACAACTTAATCGCTACTGAAATATGTGAATTCATATGAAGACTTGATTTTAATATTCACGTTTGAGAAACCCAAAACACAATATTAATCAATATTAATGTCAATACCTTACGAAATATTAGAAGTCTTCAGTCCTGGTGGTGGTGGAAGGAGATGATTTCCTGGCCGTAGCCTGGAGATGAAATACACATGGAGTAATGTAAATCTTGAATGAAATACATTAAGTTAAAGAAAAGAGAGAATTTTAAACATTTTTATTATTTAAATTACAATTTGCGCAATTTGAGTTGTAATGGAAACACGGCTACTGACTGAAACTATTTTTTTTTTTTTTAAACTGACACCTTTTCTTGCTTCACAACAAATGATTGAGTTGAATAAAATATATTTATGATGCAAGCAGAATGCAAATATTTTTTTTTCAATTTATCTAAGAAAAATATAAATAAATGTTTAGTATTCGGCAATGTAAAAAAAAAAAAAATACTGTGCAGTTTACTGTCATGTCTGCAAGGTGAATATTGCACATTCCCTCCAAAGCACGTAATATTGTAATTTCTGCTATTGAATTAGCACCAAATTATAAATGCTTAAGTATGATTTAATGTAGCTTACCTTTCAAATGCACTGGCAGATAAGGGCGGCATCTTCGTCATTTCAGCAGTGGCAGTGACGCAGCGGGGCCGAGTCTAATTGCGTCTCTATGGAGTTGTTTTAACACTGATGGTCAACTCTGTGAAATGACTCCAACACCAAACACCATTTTACTCTGAATGTGTTAAAATTACTCTTTCGGTGTTAAAATCAACTCGGAAATGTTTAACACCGAAATGTCAACTATCCAATTTTTGCTGTGCACTTTCAGGAAAGATGGAATCATTAAACTATTGTTAACAATGGTATTTGTGAGCAACGCCCCCTAGAGCTGGCCATAGGGTTTGGCTACAGAATGTTGTTCGTTGCGCCACCTAGTGGATATTATATGAAGCGCAACAACGTTTAAAAAAATCTAAAAAAGCGCTTGCAGGGAGACCCGTGATCACGCGTGCCGAATTGCAGGCTCCCGCGTAAAAATAGCCGCATTTTTAATGGCCAGATCTCTACATCATGTGCGGTTATTTACACGTACGCTTACATTGTGATTCTCTCTAAATAGGTGGAAGACGTATCTCAGGGGAGAAAAATGGTAGAGTTAAATTATGCTATTTTTGTTTTCTTTGCGCAAAAAAAGTATTCTCCTAGCATCGCAAATGTGATATCACACGAACTTTTTTAACAATGTTTTTATTATGTTTCTGGACCTGGGAACACTTCAGTTGTATTGTTGTCTATGAAGGGGCAGATAGCGCTCTGATTTCATTCAAAATATCTTAATGTGTTCTGAAGGTTTTACGGGTTTAAAAACGACACAAGGGTGAATAATTAATGACAAGATTTTCATTTTTGAGTGAACTAACCCTTTAAATTCAGTAGCTGAACTTTAGAGTTCTTATGAAGAACTACAGATATGTAATTCATTTCAAAATCAATTCTAAGTGTTACAATTAAGGGCACTTCTTTTTCACCATTACTGACTCAGATCCACATTATCATTCAAATTTACAATTTAATATACAGCGCTAAAACTACTCAAATGCATGAAGTCTTACTTACGTTTAAATTAGCACAGGATGATATGACGCAGGGCTCCTCCCCAGCTTCCATAGTTGTTTTAGGGACGTTGGCAGTGGGCTCAAGATCAGGTTTCACTGAGCCTGTAGTAGGCTGAGGATCAGGCTTGGGTAGCGACCCATAGCCAAAGGCCTGGATAGCATTTCCTGTGGGGAAAAAAAAGGAAAAACACACTGATTCAAAGCACATTTTTATAAAAGAATGTTTCCTCAGAAAGTCGCCAGATCCCTTGAGAGGAAAAGTAATGTGTGCTGTCTTCTCCAAGTTTGTTAGGAATGAGACACAGTTAACTGTACATGGGGGGTCAGCAGTTCAGCTAAATGCTAATTCTGCAACGCTTGTCGATTTTGAAACAGTTAATTGCTAGAAAAACAAAACAAGACACACACACATTAAAATGATAAGAGCTGGCTTGCTGTCTACTGCTTCCATGAACTTGTATCTACCCTATATAAAACACAAGTTCACTGACAGCCATTTAACAACACTTTAAGGCATTTTAACACATTAAGAATAATGTGAAGTAGACTTATTGATTTCAAAAAGTTTCATATTAGTATGTTGCTAACATCAAGTCCCAGGACATAAATTGTGTATGCCGTTTTATTATAGGATGATCATGTTCTCACTAAGGATATGTTGTAAACCTAAACTGAGGAATTGTTAATTTTTGCAACAACTGTCACATCAACGTTTGCCTAAAATTTCTTAAAATGCCATCTACGAAAGCAGCTCGCTAGGTTTGGTAACAGAGCCATGATCTACATGAAATCCATGCAAATTATACTGTATCCATGCTTGTTTTGACTGGAGAAATCTCTTTCAGGCTTTCTCACAGTGGGATATCGGATGAACTGTCTCCTGAGCTAATGCCTGAAGCTCTGTAGCTTATTATCTGATGTTTTTCTTTTTCTGCTTTGTTATTTATTTCACTCTCTGAAAGATATTCCTGCCAAGCAATCAAAAAATTTCAGGGGGAGTTTCTTAGATTCCCTTTTATTTGCCTCCTAATAATTTTACCTGCCTATCTCTAATAATGCTTTTTTTTTTAATGTAACCGTTGATATTCAATGTCTGTTTTGTAACATTATTTTGCAAAAGCCAGTCTGTTCTTGTCAACTTAGCAGGAAACCGCTTCACTGTAATCTATTGGTATTTTCTTTGAGCGTTCCTCAGACAAACAACCATGTACGAGATATTTTCACACCAGCTATGAACCATGACTTGCTACATGTTATCGCTAAGATAGCTTTTCTAGAGAGCATTTAACCGGACAAAATGATTTTGTCCCATTTTCTATGTACTAAAATAATGTATAGTCACTGTTTAGAAGTACACTTACTATGTAGAAGTATGCTAAAGCCCTACTAAAGATCTCTGAATAAAGTTTAATTATAATTTTTATATATGGAAGTTTCAGTAAATACAACACTTTTTAATTATACTTATACATATACAATACATAGATACAACAAATGGCCAATTGCCTATTTTAAACCAAGCAAAATTAATTAGATTATCATTTCAAAATAAGCCATAAAAGTCTGTTTACATGACTGACACACTTACACTATGAAATGCCAAAAAAGGAGTCCCATTGCACCACATGAAAACAAGTCAGGCTGGAAGCCTTATTTAGCCTCTGCCTACATGTTTACTTTCTGCTAACAAGCATGACATTAGTTACAAAACAATCAGATATTTATGATTCTGGAGGTGGGTAAAGCTTCCACACATGGAAAGAATTTTGTAATAGAAAGTAAACACAAAACAAAGCAGGTTTCAAACACTGCCACCGTAGCGGCAGCATTCAGGTAAAAAGAAACCTGTTCCTAAACAACCACATGCTCATATAAGTACCGCATTTTCAATTACTTATCAAAAAGCTGAGTATAAATTCTGAATTGAACGTGAATGCTGAAAGCTAAGTGGTGAGTGAAGCTGGAAGGGACAGACTTTACAGAAGAAAGGCTTTAATAACAAAAGAAGAAAGACTTACGGAGACAGGTGTTTTCTCTGAAGTCCTGCAGAAATTTCTCACAGTCTTCCTCCTGATTCCCGCTGCCTTTGCAGGTACACCAGGGAGAGATGGTGAAGTTTGAGTGACCCGAGTCCAAGTAGTTTGGAGTCATGTCTGTGCCTATAAAAAGGACAAATCAGACAAAATAAGTCATTTTAGGTTACTAAATTATGTGCATCGCACTAAATCATAACCTTAATATGAGCATTTTTGTTCAGTTAGATATGTCCCGTGATCTTAATGTTTACTTAAGTCTGATAAAATATGAATAGTACTTTTCTCATGATCTGTTGACATTGACTTACATTTGTTTCAATATTAAGCAAAACACTATCGTTCAAAAGTCAGTAAAATTGTTTTAAAGCAATGTCTTATGCTCACCAAAGTTGTGTTTGTTTAATCTATCCTAAAATACTGTAAATATAAAACATTTTTACAATTTACAATTACTGTTTTATACTATATTAAAAAAAAAAATCAGTGACTAGGTTATTAATAGTCCTTCTATCAATGTTTATTTATTTTTTTATTTAAATTTATTTATTTTTTTCGTAGAAACCATGATACGTTTCTTTCAGAATTATTTGATGAATAAATAGTAAAAAAAAAACAGTACATACAAAAATACAATAAATAAGTACAATTGTAACGTGGTGGAATCAGGAGAAGGAGGACGAGGTTGACAAAACGTATATAAAATAAAAGACTTTTAATAAATGGA